>PVIC010059553.1:0-10082 GCA_004025085.1 Thryonomys swinderianus | reverse complement strand
ATTGCCATTAAAGATTTCAAATTGCTTTCATGCTTCTGTGTACACATAACGAAACGCGGACAAAACCCTGAAGATTGGTATTTCCTGAAGTCTGCTCTAACTCTGCTGTCTGCCCCTCCAATGCTGCGTCCCTTCTTGTACACAGTGATCCTAGGAGTATGAAGTCGTCGCCCATCAATAAAATCACAGAGTCGGTTTAGAGCTGTGTGTGTTTCTTTGTGCTGAGTGGCCTTCTGGCGTTGGGTCTGTGGGCAGCATCCCCTCCACAGCCTGGAGCTGGACCAGTTTAGGGAGTTTTTTCTCCTTTTCCCCCTCTTTCCATTGTTTCCATACAGAGCAGTTGAGGGTGGGGGTGGCTTTTGGCTTCCAGTGCAGCAGCTCCACCTGGGAGAAGCTGTAGATAGGAGGGAGGGAGAGAGGGAAGGCCCCTGCCGTGGCCTGCTGCCTGTTCCCTGCCCAGTCTCAATGCAGTCAGAACCTTTTTCTCCAGCTTTTGCTCCTATCATATAGCATCCCTAACCATAGCTTTGTGCCACTCATATGGGGATAAAAGCTTACTTTGTCAAATAGGAGTGCTGACATCCAGTTAGCTTCCTTACCTGATCGTGACCCAGTCTGGTGTGCTAGGCTGAGTTACAGTCATATCATAATTCAGCTGCTTGTTACCATAATGAACAGTTCCTGTGGAACAAAAGGGATTAGAAGCCAGAGGGACTTTGGGGGAAGCAGCTCACACCCACCATGATCTAACCAAAGGCAACACAACCCTCCTTTTAAGTACCTGGGGGCCAGGCATGGGGTGCACGCCTATAATCCCAGAAGTCAGGAGGCTGAGGCAGAAGGATCACCATGAGTTCAGGGCCAGCCTGGGCTACATAGTGAGTTCAGGGCCAGTTTGAACTACAAAGTGAGACTTTGTCTCATGAACAAATCAACCAATAAAGAAATAAAGCACTTGGTTAAGTTGTGGATTGTGTTTCCAACCCTGACCATGGTTTGTTCCCGGGCCCTGCTTGACCTGAGTATTATGCCTACCCCCACCACTGTGGTCATTTGCCTTTGGTGGTATGTGTGCCTGTGACTGACTGTTCCTTTCTGGAGCAGAGCCATCTAGCCTGGGAATGCTGACAGGAAGCTGGATTGAGAGGCCTTGTGGAGGATCCAGTCTTCTGGTACACCAGCAGCTTCCAAATCTTCTGACGTGTCATATGTCACTAGACAGGAACATTTTCCCTTAGTGAGCATTCATGGGCTGTGAACTGGCGGAATAGGTGTTTTGTCAAGCTCAGAGTTGATTAGGAATGATCAAGATGTCTAGAGATTTCCTGTGTAGGATCGAAGGTTTGTTTTGAGACTGAACAGAAGCATTGTGTCCAATGGGACATCTGCCATGCTGTTGTGTTACACATGCCCCATCCTGCATTTACCCCCATGGCTGCTGTCCATCGTGTGCTTGACTTGTTCCAGCCACCTGGTAGCTGGCAAAGGATTCTTGTCACCTTTTAGGCAGCTGTAATGGGAAAGTTAGTGTTCGCAAGGCAGAATGCATATACCTACCGTAACCAAACTAACAGGTCTGGGTGCCAAAAAAGACTCCCGGCATGGACACTGAGATCCAGTCTGGGGCACTGGCCAGCCAGCGTCATGGGAGGGTTGCTTCATTTGTCAGGACCACTGCCTCCCTGCCTGTGTGGGGCTGTGAGCTCCGGAACCTCCACCCTCTGACCAGACCCATAGGACCCTCCTGTAGAGGTTAGGGCATCATTGTCAGTATGGGGGGAGGTTCTCGTGCTGCCTATGGGTGGGTGCACTGCCAGCTGCAGGTAGTAGAGCAGAGCTCAGAGGGGCAGAATGTGCAGGCACCATGCAGAATCCAGACTTGCCAGCACTGGGCCCCTGAGGTGGAAACTTGGTCCAGGGCTAGAGAATCAGTGGATTCTTGTGACTATGCCTTTTCTAGAGTCCCCCAGGACTGGCAGGCAGCCTGTTACCCTTGAGATCGCATGCTCAGAACATCTGTGTTTTGTGCCATAACAGTGAAAGCTCTTCAACTGTTCCCTTTGTATTCGGTCACTGACACTTGGAATTGGGCCTGTGAACCTGGAGTTGTGGTCACAAAGGCAGCACCCCACAGAAGTTCCCCAGGGAGTGAGCTCACATCCCTCTACATGGGAGATGGTGGTGACTGCTGTCCTGTCAGCATTGCCACAGCACAGCCCCCTGATTGGCCCAGGGGACAGTCCTGTCTCTTTGTGTGCTTAGTCTGTCAGCATGGGCCACCATTGGGGCGGCATGAACAGGAACTCTGCAATTGCACCGTCATTAATTTTGAAACTTCATTTCCTTACTGACTTTTCTGCTTACTGCTGTGGGAGGTTGCTTGCCTTGTCTAGGCTAACCAGTTAGAGGGAGCCAAAGTTGCTTTTGAATTCCCCAAATTAGCCGATGTAACGTGGCACGGCTCAAGACTGATTCGTCTTAAGTTGAATTGATCTGTTGGGCCAGCGGGGCTACCGCAGCCTGCTGGTCGCTGACTCCTCTCTGGAAGTGTTTAGTCATCAGAGGAAGTGAGCCTGCGAGGCAGAAGACGCAGATTTCTCCACTTCTGTGTTGACTGTCCAGTTTCCTGAGCATCCCTTGACCTACAGCATTATGCAACCTGTCAGTGTTTTTAATCACCCCGCCTAACCAGGCTGTGTGTTACCAGGAGATGCAATGTTCTGTGTTAAAACCCCTCAGAAAGTCACCCAGCAGACAGGATGCTTCCCGCTCACCCGCCCTGCCCTGCAGAGGGGAGGGGCAGGGATTGCTTTTGTGCTCACTGATTTCTGACTCGGGGCTGCTGGGCCAGAGAATAAATGCTTTTGCTTGGAAACAAAGAGCCATCGCTGTCCTCTGAAAGCAGCCAGGCTACAGGTCAAAGGGGTGGGGCCTCCCCTCGCCAAGTTCCCAACTGCACAGTGTGCAGGATGACTGCCTGGAATCTGTCAGGGCTCTGAAAGCTGGGAAAGGGAAGCAACATCCTGGAGGACAGGACTGGGGCCAACAGGGAGAGCTGCTCAAGGCCACACACTGCAGATGCGGTTAGGGAGAACGCAGGGCATGGCCGTAGGACAGCAGCACCAAGGAAGCCCTGCCTGGCGCCCGCGCTCAGCAGGAACCAGTGGAGGCACTTGTGGCAGAGCAGACATCCACCTTTCAGAATCACACAAATCGGACATTGCTGGAGCAGCTCTCATCTGAGCAGAGGTGTGCTGTGTGCACCTGCCTTGTGCCATGCCGTGCAGGGAGCTGGGGGCCGCCTCCCGCATGCCTAGGGAGACAGAATGGGGTGTGGACCTCCTTTAGCATTCCTCAGGCACTGGGCAGAGTTGCCCTTGTGATGGTTGGATGATGTGATGGTTGGAGGTTTAAGCTACTCTCAGTTATTTCCTTGCTAGAAACCAAATGATAAATGAACTCCCCAAAAGTGACAAGACAGGCAAGCACTTAAATGTGAATCTGTGAAAAAGAAGCTGACATAAAAATGTTAAATGAAAATATCTAAGCATCACTCTGTAAACTCGAGTCAGAACAGGGTCCTGAGTCACCAGCGCAGCCAGGACCGGGAACCTCTCCTTTCTTGCTCACAGAGCAAAGAGAAGTGCTCTGCACCAGTCTGCACAGAAAGGCCACCTGACAGAATGCAGTGGGTCAGCACACTGGGGCGGAGTAGGTGACCCTGAATAAGGACCACAGTGCACACACAGCCAAGGCACAAAAAAGTACAACCACAGAGCTGAGACCCCACTAAAACACGTACAACTCAGAACAGCAGTGTTTCTCCTGTGGGTAGGAAGATAAGGGAAGAGGGAAAGATCAGGAAAGGGGAGAGAGCGTTTATTCCCTGGCACACCAGCTCTCCAAAGTCAGAAACCAGCGAACACAAAAGCAGTCCCTACCCTCCACAGGGCAGGGTGGGTGAGCAGGAAGCATCCTGTCTGCTGGGTGACTTTCTCAGGGCATTTAAGAACACAGGACATTGCATGTGGTAACACATGTCCTGGTAACATAGGACGGAGTGACTTTGAGAACACTGACAGGTTGCATAATGCTGTAAGTCAAAGGATGCTCAGGAAACTGCACACTCAACACAGAAGTGGAGAAACCTTCATCTTCTGCCTCCTAAGCTCACTTCCTCTGATTAAACACTTTCAGAGATGAGTCAGTGACTCCTCTGCGGTAGTCCCCACTCCTGGGCTGAGGCAGCACAACAGAGCACAGGAGAGGGGAGTCTAGCTGGACCAACCCTCAGCACTCAGACAGGCATAGTGAGCTGGGGGCAACATGCACCATGCACACAGCCTTCTGCCCCTTTGCGCTTCCCCAGGCCGCCTCCCAGGCTCACCTGTTATGACTATCAGCACCATGGCTCTGGGCAGCTTGGCCCTGGGCTGCACTGGTATTGGGGGGCAGCTGGGCCCATAGCACCCACTCAGCAGACAGATGTGACACTGTTCCCATAAGAAAGGAACCCTCTGGCCACTGTGTCCATATCTCTGCATCCACTGTGACCCTTTTTGCAAATAGGGCCTGCGTTTCAGCAAGGCTGCACAGAGATAGGCAGGGTCCGTGGGAGAGGGGGCCCCAGCATCCCTGTTGGCTCTGCACCAGGGAAGGAGATACACAGCAGGCCGGAAGAGCACCTGTTCCTCAGGAGCATCGGGTGTGCCTGGCATTTCCTTGCATCGGTTTGTGCCGGTGTGGTGGTTCCCCTACATGAATTTGTGAAGTCCTGCCCTCTGCCCAGACAGCTGTGGTCTGGCAAGGCTGGAGTCTGCTCGGGGCACCAGGGAGAGTGTTCACTGTGGGAGAATTCCTGCTGGAGAACGCATGGTTTGTGGGTCCCACCGGTGTCCTGATCAGATGTCTGGCTCTCATGCTCTGCTGTCCTCAGCCTCTGTGGGAGCTACTTGGGAACTGAGTGACACTGGGGCACAGGAGTCACCAACAGCAGAGAAATGGCTCCACCCACACTTCTCATCTGAGGAGGAAGCAGCAGTGTTTGGAACACACCAGTCCTCGTGGGCCAGGTGAGGACACCGCTGAGGCTGGGCAGTGAGGCAGATGGTAAGGGCCAAGGCAAGCAGAGTGCAGAGGAAAAAGCAAGGGGAAGTGAGCAAGCCAGGCTGGTTACAGGAGCCATGCCACCATGCTGCCCTTCCTGGTCATCGCAGCCCTAAACCCGCTGCCTGACACTCACCCTTGGTCTCTGTCATGAAGAGTGGGCCGTGTCTCTTCCTGAATTTATATCTGAAGCCATTTCTCCTTGAACTCTGGAGGTCCTCATGTACAAAGACTTGCACCAGCAAGGCCCTATTTGCACACCAGCTTCTGGGACATTCTTTTTTGCTCAGATCTGCAGGGCCTGAAGGCTGCCCTATGATGGCCAACTTGCCCAGGGCCTCCAATCTGTTGCCATGTCCTGGTCTTGGTAGTCTGGGTGGCCACAGCATGGTAACATGAGCCAAAGAGAAAACAGAACCCACTTTAAAGCATTAGAATGAATGGGCAGAGAGTCGGGCATCATGGTGCATGCCTGTCATCCCAGCACTCTGAAGGCTGAGGCAGGAGAGTTGCCAGAACTTCAAGGCCAGTCTGGGCCTTATTGTAAATTCAATACCAGTCTGAGCTACATAATAAGACCCTGTCTCACAAAGCCCAGTGTGGGATCCAGGGGAAGGAAACGTTAACTAGGAGCTTTGGATTTAGGTTCTAGTCTCCTGTGAGTCAACCGCACACAGCGAAATAATCTGAGGCTTAGAGAAACTGACCTTGGGCCTGATCCATGCTACTCTGGGTAGCAAAAGACCCCAGGCCCCAGCCTGCCACAACTTTTATTCAGCACCTATCTAGTAACAAAAATGTAACAAAGACTCAGAAGGCAGGGTAAACACTGGCAATGGAGCAGTTCCACCTTGAAGCATCACAACATGTGGGATGCCAGAGTCCTTGTCATTATCCAGGGTGAAGGTGAGCTGAGTGCAAAGTCGTAGGCAGCCAGGAAGTGTGTTCCAATTATTCCTCCCAAACAGGATTCTTTTTTTTTTTTGAGACAGGGTCTCACTTTGTAGTTCAGGCTGGCTCTGAGCTCACTATGTAGCCCAGGCAAGCCTTAAACTCAGCAATCCTCCTGCCTCTGCCTCCCGAGTGCTGGGATTACAGGCAGGAGCCACCACGCCTGGCACTGTGGTATGTCGTATTGATTGCTGGTGGGCGTGAGTCTCCACGCCCAGCATTGTATGTGGTTACCAGGGATCGAACTCAGGACCTTGAGCTTTCAAGGCAGGCACCGGAACCACTGAGCTAACCCTCTGGCCCCCAAACAGGATTCTTTTGCAGCATAGTTAAGTCCAAAATCTTTCTGCAGGAAGGCCTCGTCAGTTTTGACCTTTCAATTATTTCTCTCAAACAGGATTGTTCCCAACAGTCCAGATAGATAGATAGATAGATGATAGATAGATAGATAGATAGATAGATAGATAGATAGATAGATAGATAGATAGACAGACAGACAGACAGACAGAAAATAAATTAGAAAAATAAAAGCAAGCAACTCTACCCTTCTGTCAAAACCTAGGTCTGCTCTTCACAGGCAGTCATCACAGGGGAAAATCCTCCTTAGGTCCTGGCTACTGCAGCCTTCTTGCTGCTTCTGGCCAGCACTGGACTGAGGGAGGCTGTGGCTGACATCTGCGCGCTCCCAGCACTCACAGCTTCACAGGCGACCTACTGGCCCACTGCACTGGTGACGGGCCTGGTCTCTGCGCCTGACCAAATGTTGACACGCTGAGGCAGGTCTGCGGCTGCCTGAGCTGGCAGAGGGGGCGCCAGCACCTTTTTCGCGGAAACAATGAGCTCAGGAGGGCAGGGTTGGGCAGTAACTCCGCGGGAGCCGGCAGCTCTGAGGGCTGTGTGTGCTGCTCCCAGCATCACTTCGCAGTGGTCTGGAAAGTATTGTGAGAAGACAAGCGGTTACCAGAGTCTGCGTGTTCATATGGTTCGGATTTGCCTCGCACAGTGTCACCGCAAACCCCTCATTTTGGGTTGACTCAGATGTGCCGACCTACTTACCCAGGGCAGTGGGACGGCCGTGGCACTCAGAGCCAGGAGGCAGGCAACTTGGTATATGTGACCCCGGCTCCATGGGGGCACCCTGTCTGGACAGTGCGGACACTGCTGACTGTGACCTAGCTGCTGCCCGCACTCCCACCTTACTCGGCAATACCCTGGCCCGGGTTTGGTACACAGCTGGTCAGGGCCTCCTGCACGTCTGCATCCGCATTCTCCCTCCTGATGCCCCCTTGGGTTTGGGGCCAATGGTATATCCTCACAGCTGAGCCATGTTGTACTGTCCCACTTTCCCACCATGCTGCTGTGTGTCCTGTGACAGTGCATGGTCCATGGCATCCGGCTAGGGCCACTCTGGTTGCTCTGGGCCTATTCCCAGCAGAGCTGTGTCCCCTTCCTGCTGGGACATACTGAGAGGCAGACTACCTGTGACCAGCACGTAGAGACCCTGTCACAGCATCCCTGCATCCACTCCCACCCCATGAGAAGACTCCTTGGCAGCCTGCTGGTCACTGTTGCAGACGCACCTGCCGGGTGGCCACAGACTGTCCTGAGCTGCAGTCACTGCATTTAGCTCACCCAGGGACCGAGCTCAAGGACCATGCCAGTTTGATCAGAGTTCTCTGGAGAGGTCTCTGAACACAGCATGACCCTCAGGGTGAGTGACCTGCGCAGGCCATCCCAGGGGCATGGGTACCTCCTCAGATGTGGGATGTTCAGGTCACCTCATGCAGCTTGTGTCTGAGGTCGGGTGTCCTGACATGTAGAGACAGCTCAAGGGGGTGTGGCCTGAGGAAATTTTTCAGACTGAAAAATATAAATGTTACAGCATCTGCTGAAGTCTTTGCTAATTCTTTTTTTTTGAGATAGGCTCTTGGTATGTAGTTCAAGCTAACCTCCAACTCACTATGTAGACCAGGCTTGCCTTAAACTTGCAACAGTCCTCCTGCCTCAGCCTCCTGAGTGCTGGGAATATAGAGGTACACTACTGACCTCCTTGCTTTCCTCTTTTTTTTTTTTTTGAGACAGGGTCTCGCTTTGTAGTTCAGGCTGGCTCTGAGCTCACTATGTAGCCCAGGCAAGCCTCGCACTCAGCAATCTGCCTGTCTCTGCCTCCCGAGTGCTGGGATTATAGGCGTGAGCCACCACACCTGGCACTGTGGTATGTGGTATTGATGGCTGGTGGGCGTTGAGTCTCCACACCCAGCATTGTATGTGGTTACTGGGGATCGAACTCAGAACCTTGCGCTTACAAGGCAGGTGCCGGAACCACTGAGCTAAGCCTCCGGTCCCTCCTTGCTTTCCTCTTTAATTGAATGTATATATTTCAAGCAGAATTTGACATGCAATTAAAAGGTTTTGTTGATTTGATTAAAAACAAATCCAGCAAGCTGTTGTGACTGTGAACTGTACGGTGCAGCCCTCCAGCTTTTCACCACTCTATGACGTTGCCCACCGAGGCCAGGCTGTGCTCCAGGGGGCTAAGAGCAGCTCCAGTGGGAATGAGAAACAAGCACTTGGTGGTGGATGCCTTCACTGGCCACACCTCTCCTGGCCATCCCTCCTCCCTCTCTCTCTCTCCTTGTCCGTTGCTGCCCTGAAACAGATCAGGTCTTCCTGACTGGCAGGTATGGCCACACTGGACTCCCTGATGCCCACCACAGGCCACCAGCCTGTCCCTTGGGGTCCCTCAGGCTTTACTAGACTCACCCACCCTGAAAGCCAGCTCAAGAGATGCAGGGAGGGCAGATGGGCAGAAGTGCCCAGTGAAAGTCTAATCTGTGCCCTCTCACGCCCTGCCTGCACGGTCTGTACCATGCATCCTGTGCTGCATCTGAATGCCTGGCCCCACCCACCTGCCCTTGGAGGGCCAGGTCCCAGTTCTCAGCCCTGGCAATAGCTGTCTTCCAAGCTGAGAGGCTTGTCATGATTTTCATCATTGAGGAACAACATCACACTGGCCAGGGTCACACCCTTTGGACTCATTGCCAGTTTGAGAATCAGTGTGAGGCTCAGACACACACACCTGAGACGTGAGGTCTACACCATGTCTGAGGTACGGGGACAGAGCCTTCTTGGGCACCAAATGCCATTCCATTCAGATGAGTTAAGCACAAACAAATCTTAAACC
Organism: Thryonomys swinderianus; assembly: GCA_004025085.1. NCBI lineage: Eukaryota > Metazoa > Chordata > Mammalia > Rodentia > Thryonomyidae > Thryonomys > Thryonomys swinderianus. The sequence continues at coordinate 841 of PVIC010059553.1, read as the reverse complement.
TCAGGATTAAGTTCTCCTTTAAACACTTCTGGGTTTCCAACATCAGGGGAAAATACGCCTGGGAAAATATCTTGGGGCTTCATCAAACACTTGGAAAATAATTTGAAAACATTTTTCCAAACCCTTCATGGTTCAGCTTGAATCCTAATTGATACTTGATAACCAGTCTACGGGATTCTCTGGGGCTCTTGTTACCACTGTGAGTGGCCGTAGAGAATCTGTCCTTGAATTCCTGCTGGAGCAGAGTGTGTCCATCTGGTGAGCTCCCCACCTCACACACAGGTCCTGGATCCACGTCAAACCTTCCTGGAGTCAGGGCCCTTGCGAGTACATCTGTGTGTCCCTCATCAGATGCTCGCTGAGCACCTCCTCCAGGCCGGGTTTTCCCTGTAGTTGCAGAGGGACTGAGGATGGAGCCCAGCTCGGGTCACTGCAGACAGGACCCACAGGAAGCCGAGGACAAAGTACAGCCAGCTGGGCTCCTTTTCACAGTGCTTGATCCATGCTAGGTTTGTCTGCTTTTCTACGTCAGTTTCTGATTGACAGAAACTCACATTGGAGTTTTGACTGAAATTGCCTTAGACCGGCACGAGTTTGGGGATGATTCATAACTGAGCTCTGTCTGAATCTCTCAATCCATAAACACCACATGTCTTTCCATTTATTCAGTTCTTTTTTGCTTTATTTCACCAGCGTTTAAGGAAACATTCAAATTGTTTATAAGTGTTGTTAGATTCATACCCTAGCATTCCATTTTGGGGGAGCTATTATCAATTAAATTCTACTATGTATTGCCTTTTAATAGTATACAGAAAGATGTTTGATTCTTATATGTTGACCC
>PVIC010059552.1:0-10081 GCA_004025085.1 Thryonomys swinderianus | reverse complement strand
GAAGGGGAGTGGGTAGGGATATGGGTAAAAATGAGAATTAACTTGTGGCATATACTGGTACAAATTTCCCAATGTTATATGTGATTTTGAGATGTATATAAATTGTACCAATAAAGAATTCAATTAAAAAACTAAAACACAAAATCAGCAACAATGATTTGAAATACACCATATAGCTAAAATAATTCAAGAAAAATCACAATCTGAAGGGATTTAAATGAAGTAAAAATAATTTATGGGAATTAGCAACATCTCTCCTCAATGAGAGTTGTGCAGTTTTATACAAATGGCAAAGCTGTCAGCATTTAATCGCTAAAGACTAGTGACTTCAACAGCACTGCTCGAAAGGGTAGAAGAGCCCCCTGAAGCCAGGCACAGTGGGGTGTACAGTCATGTCCACCCCAGCACTTGGGAGCCTGAGTCCAGAAAACCGCGGCAAATGTGAACCAGCCTGGGACACAGAGGGAGACCCTGTCCCAAAAGAGAAGGAAGTTCCACTCCAAGAACTTATGTATGTTTCCATATTTCAGTAAAGTGACTTGAACCATTGACTTCAGTGAGAGGACTTCTTGTAAGAGATACACAGAAAGCTTTGATAGAAGAGGAGGGAATGTAATAACTTCAAAGACAGGGGGCATAGGGATACATGTGCAGCCAAGGAATCCCTGGGAATCCCAACAGGTGGAGAACAGAGAAACTGGAATGTTTTCACCACACTTTGAAGAAAGCATGGTCTTAATAAAACCTTTATTTCAGGCTTCTTATTTGGAAAAGTGTAAAACAACAAATTTCTGTTGCTTTGAACCACCAAGGTTGTTGTTTCCATCAGCAATAATACATAGGTCTGTAAAAGTATGCCAAGATAAACCCAAGGAAGTAAAAAAAAAAATCTCTAGTTTGAATAGACAATATTTTAATTTTTTAAAAAAATATAGTAATGAAACTATTTAATAAACCTTAGTTATTATACCTGGAATAAAAATAAATATTTCTATATGTCTGATGTAAGAAAATGCTAAGAAAATATTTTAATTGGAATATGAAATGCTATTTTAAAAAGTTAAGGCATAGTAACCAACACAAGAAATGGGAAAACAGAATAATACTCTATTAATAAACTTAAATAATTCAGAATTTTATATGTCTGCCAAGTAAGCCCTCCCATATTATGGGTTTTGTTTTTAGATCACTTCAAACATTTAAGGCCAAATTTACATAATAATTGGAAAGAATGTATTTCCATCTCATTTTAAAGATCAGCAGAACATGAATTTGAAATAGAAATAAATTAATGATTTTAAATATAAGTAACAACTCATGTAAAGAAAATCCCAGTAGTATCAAAAACATCATTTCTGCTTGATTGCATTACAAAGACATATCACAGTTACCAACTTTGGACATGTCTTCTTAAATGATTTGTAATGCTTAATCTTGGGCTCATTATAACTTTATGTTAGCATAGTACTTACAATAGTTTTGTTCATCTGATTTTAAATTTCTTCAAATATATGACTGATATTTAGTTCTGTTATTTGTTTATTTTTTACTAACATTTCAGGCCTCGCCTACCAATTAATTTGCCACACAGAAGCCTTGAATCGCTTACTGTTGTGACTGCTTCAAGTGGCATCATGGCACCTGAGGTGGTTCCTGCACATACTGTCCTCCTCAGCTTTCCTAATGGACAGCAAGACCTTGATAATCCTCTCCCTGTACCAAGAGTAAGAAGTACAATGACAAGAACCCCTTTAGCTGAAAGCTGGCACAGCAAAGACCTGGGCATCAGAAACTCAAATAACTGCAAAAATAAACGTTGACTTGTCTCCTTTTCAAAGTGTATGATTATAATCCATTTGCACATGGATAATTTTGTAATTTATACTATAGGGGATTACATATCAACCTTAAGTTGACACATCACAAATTCTAAATATCCATATTACCTGCTGAACTGTCCTTCAAACTCTTCCCTCTTGTGAGCACCATGTTTCTTGGCCATGATTAATCATGGTAATCATGACAAGGCCAGGTCTGGTTAGTTTAACAAGACCAACACTATAACTTTTGCAACGTTTATGGTCTAAAGTAATTATTGAGGCTCAGAAAAATGTTACCACAAAGTATGCCAATTTGGACTTTGCACATAGCCCTCTTGTAACCACAAATACAAGAAAGGAACTTTCTGGAGGTTCTTTTATCTACTAAACTTCAAATCAGTCAAATGGGAACACGACTGCCTTCGATCTTCTTACTGCAATATTAAAATTGCGTCACAGAGTGAAAATAGAAAACCAAGCATTTAGTATATATTCTCTAGGGAAATTTGTCCCAGAACATGTCCATAGTTTGGGGTCATTCTTCTCATATGAAAGTCCTTCACTGTTGGTCTAAACAGTACTGTCTCCAAGTCCTTCTCCCCTACAGAAAGGGTATGTAGCTTCAATCATCTGACTTTCTGTGAGTTTCATATTTTGGTAATAGTGTGTACATATTGATAAATTTGTACATATTGATAATTTGTTCTCCTGTTTATATTTTACAAGTTTAAAATCCATAGTTAAACTTTCAGAGAACAGCGTCCATGAACAAATTAATGGATAAATAACATGTGATACACACAAGGGAGTATTGCACTGCCACAAAGACAGGCAAACTTGAGTCATTTGTAGGAAGATGAATGGAGACTGAGCTATGCTGTTAATTAAAATAAGTCAGACACGAGCTTATATATCACATGGGTTTTTTGACGTGAAACTCTCTCCTTCCATCCCCACTCCTCCCTGTTTATGAAAGCTTTTTTTTATTTTTCTTTTCTCATATTTTTTCTTTCCTTTCTTTTCCCCAACCCTCTTCTCTACTTCCCTTTACCTTTTAGACTTTTAATTCATATTTCCAATTACCTATAATGCGTTTTAGTCCCTCACACTTTCAGTTCCAGAGAAAGGACTTGGCATTTATAGATGTGTGTTCTATTTATTTTACTTAAGAGTATGACCTCAATCTGCATCAAGTTTGTTATAAATTTCTCTGGTTTACCATATTTCATGGCACAGTAAGACTCTTCCTTATAAAAAAATACATATCTTCTTTATCCACTCACCAGTTGATAAGCATTTGGATTATTTCCAGGATTTAGTTACTACAAACTGTACTCCTATAAACATGGGTGCACATGTACCTGTGTGGTATGGTGTTTTTAATTCTTTGTGGAAGATAACCAGCAGAGGAATAGCTGGGTAAAATGAGACTTAAAGTTCTAATTTTGGGGGAAATTCCACACTGATTTCTATATTAGTTGCACCACTTTGCATTCCCAGCAACAATGAAGTTAGGTTTCTTTCTCCTCATAGCTTCACCAGCATTTGTGGTTGTTTGATTTCTTGACAGCAGAAGTTCTTTTTGGAGTGAGATGCAACTTCAGCAGCGTTGAAATCCCAAGTGCATTATTCACAGAATTAGATAAAACAATCCCAGAATTCACTTGGAACCAGAAAAGGCCTAGAATAACAAAAGCACTTCTAGGCCACAGAGACAAGGCAGGGGGTATCACGATCTCAAATGAGAAACTATACTATAAAGCTAATGTGAAAAAGGCAGCATAGTGCTGCCAAAGAAACAGACTCGAGGATCAGTGGTATAGGTTAAAAGGTCCAGAAACAATTCTAGACGTATTCAGTTGCCTCCTATTTGACACAGGAGCCAAACACCCTCACTGGAGGAAAGACAGCTTCTTTAATAAATGCCACTGGAAAACCTAGATTTCAATTTACCACACATTAAAACTAGACCACTATGTCTCACCACGTACTAAACTAAAATTGATGGCAATCAAAAATCTAAATAGTAAAACAGAAACACTAAACCTGCTGAAAGATAAGTTAGGTAGGACTCTTGAAAGCATTTAAATGGGAAAAGACTTCATGAACAAAACCTCAGTACCCTGGAAACTAGCACAAACAATGAACAACTGGGATTCTATCTTACTAAAAAGCTTCTGCACAACATGAAAAAATCACCAATAGAGTGAAGAGAGAACCCACAATTTGGGAAAAAATACTTTACCTGCTTTATCTCAGGCAAAGGTCTACTAACTTGAATGTATAAAGAGATTAATAAAATCACCCACAAAATGGAAAGACCCGATCCCACAATGGGCATCTTATATGGACAGAGAGTTTTCAGATGAAAAAGTACAAACAGCTGCAGCAGACCCCTCTGTCCATTGTTAGCAGGATACATTGGCACGAGCTTCTTGCACCTCTATAATTCAGCTGTGCCATTTTGGAAGTAGCTCAACGAGCTAAGTGCACTTCTAGTCAAGGTCAACTGAGCTAGGGCCAAATTCCTTCACTCTGAATTGTTTTCTTCAGCAGAGACATCCTTTTGTTCTCATCCTCCCTGCTTGATACGTGTTATCAGCACAAGTGCCAAAGCCTGTCTTGTTTTCCCTCTTCCCAAGCTTGCAATGAATCTGTGTGGTTCCCTTCATTCCCATTTCCCCCTCTCACAGATATTGCATTGGCTTGCAGGAGGCCAGGACCGCTGTAGGGGTCTGTGGTAATGTTCCTTTCCCTTTCCCTATACATAGAACAAAACAAGAGAAAATGTTCAACATCGCTGGTCACTCAAGAGGTGCCAAGTTAAACACGTTCTTACAGGAGAGGATGCCCCTGGGCTCGACAGTAGCCTGGCTGGAACAGGTGTGTTGTCCTGCACTAGGCAACTGAAATGTATAGGACAGAGGAACCCACAAAACAACTCGGTGCTTTAAAAACAAATTTGACCTCACCAGCCTGGAAAGCCCAAGGCAAATTTGACCTTGCCTGCCTGGAAAGCTCAATACCCACTACCATAAAAATGAATAATAATTAATAATACTACTAATTATTATTATAGTAATAATTTTGAGCTTTTGGCATATATTAACATTGGGGTTACACATATAGCATTGAACCAAAGAGTTCCAGTTTCTTCACCCTACAAAACTTATCTTTTTTCCACGCTCCCTGCCCTTCAGTCATAATAACAGATACATATTTAGAAATTAATGAAGGACTATACAAGATGATAATTAGTGTAATGTGGAAAAGTAAATTAAAAGATGGAAAGTAGTGGAATAGGTCTACCTAAGTTAGTCTTCTCTGGAGCGGTCTTACTGTGATAGCAGCGTGCAGTAAACATGGCCAGATGCCCAAGAAGCGCCCCTTGTGGAGACGTGGGTGGGGGTCATGCCCGCTACGCAGACGGAACCGAACCGTCAGATGCAAACATACAGCTGGGGCTCAAGGTATGTGGGAAGAACAGTACGTGGCCGGAGTACAGGAAAACAGAGCAAAAGATGTGTAAATAATTGAAGAGTCTGCCCTAACCATTTTCTCACAAGTGTTTATTTATAGTAATCGTCAGAAAGCGCTTAGGGCTCTAGTTTGAATTATGTAAAAATGATTTTGGAAAGACGGATTTCTATAAGAAGACAGAGACGTGTTTGATTCTGGACTACTAAAACAAAAGGTTGCAATCGTGTAGCTTTTAGACTTCTGTTATCTTAACCATTACATCCCCATTATCCTGTAAATAGGACCTTTTTGTGACTAATGCCAATAATTGAGGACGTCACAGGTGGCTCTTTTCCTAGGAGAATAAACTGACCTGGGCACCACAGAGCTGCTCTGAGCCTTCACCACGGGTCACCGTCATTATGCAATCCTTGCTCTGCACTGTTCTTTCTTGGCCTTTTTATATGCTTTTCTTCGCACAGCAGGTCGCCTTCGTGTGTGTAACGTATCATGCGGTGCCCATTTTCTCTCCTGTTGCCCATGATTGGGAACAGATGTTATCCGCCTTTATAATTGTCTTCAGGAAATCATGACGCCTTATAATGGAGCTCTGTACCTCTTTAATCCGGAGGGTTAGCTGCATGTTTAGAGGCGCTTCCCTCTATTGTGGAGAGTCATACACAAGCCCTGGGCATGCTGCTACCCTTTCACTGCTTGGCGGAACAATTAGCACCAGCGAAAGTTTTTCACAACAGGTATTAATGCCTTCCTGAAAGAGGGAAGGGCATTTGATTTTTCTTCCAGTAGGCAATAGTTGAGCAAGATAAAAGGCATCTTGACAGAAGAAGCTTGTTATTTTATTTGCTCTACCTTTTTTTTTTTTTCATTCAAAATAAATTCTTAATCTCTTTTGAAGTTTTGTTTTGTTTTGTTTTGTTTTGTTTTGTTTTGTTTTGTTTTGTTTTGTTTTGAGACAGGGTCTCACTCTGTAGTTCAGGCTAGCCCTGAGCTCACTATGTAGCCCAGGCAAGCCTCGAACTCAGCATTCCTCCTGTCTCTGCCTCCCAAGTGCTGGGATTACAGGCGTGAGCCCACACCTGGCCTTAATCTCTATATAATATGAAAAACCAAATGAAAACAGTTTTATCCTCAAATTTGTGTCATTCCCATTTAAATTATATTTTCATAATTTATGGTTTGAACAGATCAAATAAAGTAATATAGGTCATGCAGATAGTTTTCTAGGTGAATGTTGGTTTTTTTTTTTCTGCAGAATTTTGAATAAGCTTATTCAAATCAACTATGAGAAACTTGGTTTTGAAAATAAAATCCTATGTCTGGAAATATGGATTTGGTGGAATCCACGAAAATATAACTGAAAATGACCTTTTCCACACGTTCCTCTGCTTTCGATTTTCATTTTAGGGGAAAGCAAGCTTAAGCAACATCTGAATTCTGGCAAAGTTTCACTGAAATACCAACATCCATTCAAGTAGTTGGATCGTGACACACTTCTGTTCATTCTGAAGTTGTCGTTCTTGTGTTCATCATGAGTATTAGCATCTCTGGCTACTGCTTCACGACTCCATGATAGACAGGAACCAAATATGTCCTGAGATTCTTGCTCACTCTTAACAGCAGTCAGCATTAGTGCAGCTGGGAAGTGTACGCTTCCTGGCGTTCAGTCACAATCCTTCGATTCCTCCAAATTTCCTTCAGCCATTTCCCCGTAGCAGGATGAATATTCATGGCTCATTCTTTGGGAAGCATATTTTCTGTGTAGTTTTTCTTGTACTCTGAGACAGTAGCTATCTACACAATATATAGAAGTTTAGATAGATAGATACACACACACATATATACACACACACATACACAAAAAATATATATAAATATATACATACACACACACACCTGTCTTGAACTACTTGCTATAATTAAAAGCATTTATTTCTTCTATAATCTTTCCACTTTTCATAAATCTTCGGTATTTATGAAATGTTTCATATGGAATTCCTATAAACGTTTAGCTCAGTTGGAAAATAAAAGATGTATTAAATATTGAATCTTTCTGTCCAGGGCCACCAACTATTTGTCCAATTAACTATATCTTCTTAATTTAAGCATTGTGAGTCTATTTTTACTAGTTCTCTGATGACATGGTATTTATCCTTTCTGCCTGAATTTTCTTAATTATTTTGTATATTTGTATCTTATGGTTTTTATATACTTGAAAGAACTATGTGATTAGATATCTTGTTCTAAAATTTCCTTCAAAATATTTTTTCCTATAAGATGAATTTGTTTCCCAAATACATTACAGTTAAGAATGTCCATTTCTTCTCAGGCTACTTTGAAAATTGGTTTTTGTTTTTGATGTGTGTTCAATTCTTCTTGTCAAAATTAATGTAGAATTATGTCTTTATTTATTTTTAATATCTATGAAATAATTGATTTCATAAGTTGCTTGCTTGCACTATTGATAATTTTTCTAGAGCTATATCAAATTTCAAATGGGGTTGGAACCTGTGTTATACCTCTCATTTCTATCTTTTCTTGATACCTTTCACTAAAATTCCATTACTCATTTATTTTTTAAATAACTTGTTCTAAATGTAGGAGTTATTTCTCAAATTTATTCTTGTTAGTCTTTATTAATTTAAAATTATATATTTCCATTCTATATATTAATTTATTCCAGGTTGACTTTGTTCCTCATTGTTTAGCTTCTAGCGATGGAAACTTTGTCCCTTGATCCACTGTATACTTTTCCTTTAATAATGTTTCAAGCTATAAAATTCCACTATTCAAGATTTTTTTTAAATTATATTTTCCTCAGCTATAACTCTCCTGAGAGGAGCAGGCAGGAATAGGAGAAAGTAAAGATGATCAAGGTGCTTTGCATACATGTATGCATCTCCAAGGTAAACATAATTATGTGTCACATATACAAATTATTATTTTGAGGAGAAAAGTTCTATCAATCATTGATTCAAATGAACTGTGTAAATTCTGTTTCCATTATTATACCTTTCAAAATGGAAGGGGAATGGATGTAAAAGGAATTAAGATGTGTTCTGTGCATGTACCAGCTCCCCATGGGGAATATAGTCAAGGGGATGCAAACATGGAATCCTAAAAATAAAAATGTTTTAAATAAGCAAATAAAAAAAGAAAAGAATTACGCATTCTGTGCTACTCAATTTATACTGTATCATCTGATCCCCACAGCCACCATTAAGCTGTCCAACCTTTATAATCTAATTTACACACAAACCTCCAGTACCAAATTTTGCTAGACCTTGCAAATTTCTCTCATTTGTATGCACAGCTTGGCTTCTCATGTGCTTGGATCGACCTGTACATCTCAGTAGGACTCTGTGGCTGAGTTCCACTCCCAGAGCTGTAATGAACGTGCGATCAGAGCCTTGTGATTTCTGTGGCTGAAACCATAAAGCAAGTTGATGCATGCATTTTAGAGTAGTGTCATATTTTTCTAGAAGTATAAATCCAGTGCTCATTTTCTCTTTATGTTTATAACTAATATAAGTTAATCTCTCCCTTCATTTTATTATACTATTGCTACAGTCTAGAATATATACAACTTTAATTGATTTTACTGGCACATTTTATACATATATTATGATTATATTCAACATTGCAACGTTGGTACCTATTCATGACACACCTTGATTCTCATTTTCTTCCCACTCTCCTGCCCTCCCTACAACCCCCACTCCACTATAGACATAAACTTTGTTTCTTTATTTTTACTAGCAAATTTTTATTTCTCTTCTTAGAATATATACATATTGAGAAGTGAATCCTACGACTATGGAGACTAATAAGTTCCACTCTGTAGGGAGGGCTGGTGGAGTGAATCAAGAAGAGAGTGAAGACCAGAATGCCAACAAGAAGAGACCTAGTAGAACAGTGGCACAGAGGACATGGAAAGCAGTCCGATGGAGCATCTCCTCCTACTGTGGAAGGGTGACCTGTCGCTCTAGTTCTGTTGAATGGCCGAGGGCTAAGCACGTCACTAATGATTACAATATTCATACTATGTCAAATCTCCATGAAGAAATGCTCAGTGATGTTAGAGCAAACATCAGGGCCCACTATGGTCTACTCAAATTGGCAAATAATAATCTAATTTTACAAATTTCAAGTCATACTTTTTCAAACTTCAACATTTTCATTATAACTTTAAACTTATCAGATTTTTAGCTTCCTATTTTTCCCTAGAAGCTCCTATTGTTTTCCGCTTCTTCCACTTCCCTTTTTATTTCTATTTTCCTATTTCTACTTTTGTAGGAATATTTTAAAGTAATTTTCATTTTGTTTTAATAAAATTTTATATTATTTTCATTTGGCATAACTCTAATTACTTTCATTTTACTGCTTTTATGCTCTTTTGAAATGTTTTTTCTTGTGCCATTTGATAGGTTCCTTTCCTGTGTGTAGCTTCTATTTTTTAAATATAAATATTTTCTTATATTTTGATAATTGTTCCAACTCTATCATTTGATTTTACTTTAATCAAAGCAAACGATGAACTTCACTTGAATCTGAACTGGATATTAACAGGAACCTTTTCTACAACATACTACAAGTGTATGAGCTGAATATATATCCCTACCAATTGATATTTAGTTTATGGATACTATAAATGTTCATTAAAGAACAGGAATTCCTGAGATTTTGCAGGTCACTTTTCTTAATAATACATAAGCTTGGGCTGGAGATCTAGCTCAGTGGTTTCAACACCTTCCTAGCAAACGCAAGGTCCCTGGTTTGATCAC
>PVIC010059551.1:0-10077 GCA_004025085.1 Thryonomys swinderianus | reverse complement strand
ATGAAACTTATATCTAGTATTTTATTTTTGTGAAAATTGTAAGATTCCACTGTAGTCTTGAAGTATATCCAGTCTAATTTGGATTAATATTGACAATGTCCTGATACACCTACGTGTAATACAAATACACATGCCTACATAGGGTGGGCATACTGTTAGGGATATAATTTAGAAATGTTGACACACCAAAAGATGTAGATAGTGCCCAATTTTATTTATTTCTAAGGTTATGGATATGAACTATTAAATTTTAAGTTTAGCACATAGTACATAGAATATAGTATGTGTTTTTGAGTATTAGTGAAGTACTTAAAAGTTTAATGTACAAGCAAGTGAACTGAAATGTGAAAACTTGACATAGTTGAAATTTTCATGAAAAATTAAAGAATCAGAAATGGAATCTTTATCTGACACTTGTACTGAACGCTTGACATTGTTTTTAGACAATAGTTTACCTGTTTTAATCATTTAATATTCTGGTTTTGAAGGGCATAAACTAGTTAAGAATTAATAATTAAAAGAACCAAAACAGTAAGTTCTGAATATTGTGAAAAGCAAGACATGACCATGATAGCAATTGAAATAACTTGGATCTTTGTTGTCTCATGTACTCCTGTTTTAAATAATGTATGGTTCAGAGGCAACTGGTATTTGCCATGTTCAGTGATATTCAAGTTCGAGATAACCTTTAGTCATCACTTTTTGAAGAATTTTGTAATTAGCCTTATTAAATGTGTTTGAGAAAAATGTGACATGGCTAATCTTTGATGAAATAAGTATGTTAACTTTTCAAAATTACTGAAATTTGCTAGATTAACTTTTTTTTTTTTTTTTTTTTGGAGACAGGGTCTCGCTTTGTAGTTTAGGCTGGCCCTGAGCTCACTACATAGCCCAGGCAAGCCTCAAACTCAGCAATCCTCCTGTCTCTGCCTCCCAAGTGCTGAGATTTCAGGCATGAGCCACCGTGCCCGGCACAGTGGTATGTGGTATTGATTGCTGGTGGACATGAGTCACCATGCCCAGCATTGTATGTGGTTACTGGGATTGAACTCAGGACCTTGCGCTTGTGAGGCAGGCACTGGAACCACTGAGCTAAATCTCTGGCCCTAGATTAACTTTTTAAAAAAAATTATGCTGCCAATCATAAGCAAAACTCTGTGGTTCTGGGAAGTACTGGTACTAATTAGATGCTGTATCTGTTTGGAAATGTGAGGACCTGGGGAGTACCTGAAGCCTAGCACAGAGTGTGGGTGGAAACCTCCTGCTTAAATCAGCTTTGCCTATCAGAGATTTACTTATATTTTTAGTCATAAAGTTCATCTGAAATTGTATGCCTTAAGGCTTCTTTCCCACTTATACCCTGAAACAGATTCCTGTGGAGTATAAAAATTATTTAACTGCTTTGCAATATTTATATGTTTATGATTTAGTTTTTACAGTATTTGAAAACCAAAATGTTTTCATTTCCTTAGGGAGTTGGTGTCTCAGTTCATGGACAGTTCCGAGTGGCTACTGAAAAGTCTCTTTTTGCAATGCCAGAAACAGGAATAGGTAAAATCAAAAGTTTTTCATACTTTCAGAATTATCTTTAAAAATGTCTCCAGTTATTCTGTTGTTGAGGGAATCAGTGATCTGTTTTTGTTACATTGTCAATGTTTTTTATTAGTATATGTTGGAGGTACATACATTTCGCAGTCCTCCTGGAGTCTGTGCCTAATCTTTACTTACTTTTGTTAAATCCCCTTCCTCACCCCTCTTCCCTCCCTCCCTTTTCCAATTCCTCTTTCCCTATTTTATTATTAATCTCAGCTCATAGTTATGGCGTAGAATGTTTACATTTTGAGGTTAGGTTCCTATAGTCATGACAGAGCTTTATTCTGTGATTTCTTCTTTTGTCCCCTCTCAGGCTTACCCTTGGTCTCTTGGGTTCTTGCCTGTTTACAAGAGAAGCATCCCTCTGTCCATTTTATTAATCTTGGTACTTTGCCTTACTCAAACAAGAGATACCATATGGTATTTAAACTTGTGTGTTCGGCTCATTATATTTCCAGGTGCATTTCTTTTCCTACAAATGCCTCAAATTGGTCCTTCTCTAGAGCCAATAGTATTCTATTATATACAAATACCACATTTTCTTTATCCAGTCATCTGCTGAAGGGTGTACAGGGTGCTTCCACGATTTAGCTATTATCAATTATGTTCTGTAAACATTGGTATGCATGTGTCACTGTAGTATGAGGTCTTGATCTCTTTGAGGAAGATACCTAGCGGGGATGTGGGAGGGGGGATATGAATCATGTGAAATTTCTAATTTTAAGTGTTTGAGAAATCTCCATATTGACTTCCATATGGTTGTACTTATTTGCTTTCCCACCAGCAATGTGGGAGTGGTTTGTTTCCACGATTGCAGTGCATTCCTGAGAGCACAGGTCTAGAGGGAATATATTGTTGCTGGACTCGCGAGGAGGTGTAGAGTTGGACAGGATGAGTGGACCGGGAGTGTGTGAAGTTAACTCTTGCTGGTGTGGTGAGTGGAGGGTCAGTCCAAGAGTTCAGTGTGTGCTCCTCGGTGAGCGAGGGTGATCAGGGAAGGAGCGCTGTAGCTGGAGGGAGGTGGTCCCGAAGCATCTTTACTCACATCCTCTAGGCCTTCTATCACCTTTGATGACCCTTCTCAGCGCTCACTTCTCAAACTTGAGGCTCTCTGGTCTTCGCTGCCCAGCATTCTCCTCTGCAGTGCTCTAAGGCCATGCAAATGAAATGGAGCCGGTGAAGGAGATTGGAAAGAACCAGCTATGGCGGAGGCAGGTGGCTGGGTGGGAGTGTCGCTGAGACCGAGGTGAAAGAGGAGATTGTTGGAGCAAAGGTGATTGTGTTAATCCAAAAGCAGCAGCAGCCATGAAGGTTTGAGGAGGAGTCACTCAGACGTAGTGACTGTTGAGGGTGAAGGGTTGGCACCCACCAGGGTGTCGGAGCAGCGGGTGAGCACTGGAGCCAGAGCCAGGAGTTCAGCTTCAGTCCTTGCTCTTTGATTATGAAAGGCATTTTTATTGCTTCAAATCTCTCAATCAGAACTTTCTGCCAAGCAGAACTAGAAATAATTTGAAGGTTTATGTGTTGATCTCAGTTTAATTAAAAATCCTTAGAGTAGCTATGCAAATGATAAACCAGGGTCATAATTGCTTAAGGAGTTCTACAAATCAGAAAGCTGTACACTGGCAGTTACTCGTATGTATGCTGTTTAACAGTTGTTGCTGGGGAGGGAGGATTTTGAAAATACTGATGGTTAAGAGAAGAGTAAATGCAAATTATTAGGTATAAGCTTGCTCACTGAATAGGACTAATGTTCAATCTTTAGTTTTCTATAAACCATAGGTTATAGAATTGAGAGTTTAAATGGTATTAATGACTTTTCCCATAACGCTTGGGATTATGTATGTTTTTTACTATGTTTAGCATTTGGAAAGAGAAGTATTTTGTCAATTTTTATCTGTGTCACAGATTCCTCAGTTAATTAGTGGCAGGAAAATTTAGGTGGCATTGTTGAATAATATATAAAACATCGTGCCATGCTTTACTGACTTCCTTAGAAATGACACCTGAAGGTTTGCACTATACTCAAATTAAGTTAGCACATTTCATAGCAAGTTTTTGTGTGGTATTGATTGCATTGTACTTCACTAGTAAAAGTGGTTAAAATCTACAGAGACATGGTCATGTGAACCAAAGTCAAGAGGTCAGAGTCATCTTCCATTTGAGTCATTATTTCATTTGTGTATATTTAATTACAGGTCTATTCCCTGATGTGGGTGGAGGTTATTTCTTGCCACGACTTCAGGGAAGACTGGGCTACTTCCTTGGACTGACAGGATTCAGACTAAAAGGAAGAGATGTATGCAGAGCGGGAATTGCCACACACTTTGTAGATTCTGAAAAGGCAAGTGTGGAGGCAGTATGAGTGGTTACAGTCACAGACTTGGTGGGCACGAGTGTGAACCCTGATCTGTTGCTTATGTGTGGCTGTATGACCTTGGGAACTGCATGACCTTCCTCATTCTCAGTTTCCTCAAGTAAAACAGGTAATGAATGATATCTGGATTCAGTGGTATCTTACCTCATGCTTTCAATGAGTATTGTAAAATAATAGAATATTTAAAAAGCAGTACCTCCCTTAATAAATTATCATATATAAAATCAAAATTAATATGTTAAAAAGCTTAGGCTGGGGATTTAGTTTAGTGGTTCCAGCATCTGCCTGGCAAGTGCAAGGTCCTGAGTTCAATCCCTGGTATCACATACCAAAATGCTGGGTGTGATGACTCTGCCTATAATCCCAGCACTTGGGAGGCAGAGGCAGGAGGTTTGCTGTGACTTGAGGCTTGCCTGGACTACATAGTGAGTACAAAGTCAGCCTGAACTACAAAGTGAGACCCTGTCTCAAAATAAAAGTCATCAAGCTTTTTATAAACACATTTTTGAAAATTGTCTTGGTTGTGAGTTTCTTTGTGGATTCATTTAAAGTAATTGCATTTGTAAAATATGATCTTAGGACTTTTCTAAACCATATCTACTGCATGGATACATGGTACTATCTTTTGTCATTGTTGTGTCTTTGTTCAGGGTGTCACTGTGCAGTCCAGGCTGGCCTTAAACTCAGGGGCATCCTCTGGCCTCAGCCTCTGAAGGCTGGGAATTCAGGCATTTACCACCACACAACTCTTTTTTTTTTAAACGATATGGCCAATTTTCTTAGCACAGGGTAGCATAGTAGCAAAATATACACATAGCCTGAATTTAAATGCTAACTTGAATTTATCTACTCAGTTTTCCCATCTTCAAAATGAGAATGACAATATTACTGTACTAGTTGAAAATTCTTTGTTATATGTAACAAAAAACCAATTTGAGGTTTTTTGTTATATTTAACAAAAAACCAATTTGAGGTGGTTTTCTCCCCAGAATTCTCAGCGAGAGACCTAGGACTTGCTCTCTTCCGGCTATTTGGCTCTCTGTGAATGAACTGGCTTCTGTTACTCCTGAGCCACATGGGGTGGGGGTGGGACACAGCTGACCAGTCTGTGCTGAGTAGTGTGTCTGCCCTTGGAGTTATGGGGTAAAATCCCTTCCCCAGGAAGCATGCAGTGTTCAAAGGATACTTTATCTTGAGAAGAAGGTGTTCAGGAAAAAGGAAGGACCATTAGAAAAATTAAGTTAGAAAACGTATGCAACAGTAACGCACATAGTAGCATTCAAATTTTAATATTTTTAAATATGGCACACAGTACGTGTATGCTTTTTTGTTTTTTTTTGTTTTGAGACAGGGTCTTGCTCTATAGTTCAGGCTGGCTCTGAGCTCACAGTGTAGCCCAGACTAGTCTCAAACTCACAGCAGTCCTCTGCTTCTGTCTCTGAAGTGATGGGATTACAGGCGTAGCACCACGCCTGGCACTGTGGTATGTGGTACTGATTGCTGGTGGGTGTGAGTCACCACACCCAGTATTGTTGTTTTCAGTTACCAGGGATGGAACCAGGGACCTTGGCACTTGCTAGGCAGGTGGTGGAACCACTAAGCTAAATTTCCAGCCTTTTTTTTTTTTTTAAGAAGTGATCGGATTTTTCTTTGAGTCACTTTATTACACAAGATGATGGACTACTGTATCCGTGTGTACACTTTCTAACATTCTTTTGTTCAGGGCACTGGCCTTTAGACTGTTGTACAAATCCCTAAGGATAACAATCATAATTCTTTAATCTCACACATCCTCTTTGGCCTACTATCAACCTAAAACAGTAGATCCTTGACTTAGGCACCATGTGGTGTATAAGGCAGGGTGTGCATTTACTTGTCACATTTAACTCAGGCTCAGCTGCAGAGAGAGCATCAGCATTTTGAGACAAGAATTCTAGAAAAGAACAAGATTATTTGGTAGCTTTCTGTGTCTCTGTGGATTTTTTTATGTGTTTCTTTTTCCCTTCCTTTAGTTGAGCATGTTAGAGGAAGATTTGTTAGCCCTAAATGCTCCTTCCAAAGAAAACATCACAGAAGTCCTAGGAACCTACCATACAGAGGTAATCCTGCACTGTTGGACCTCAGGGTTTTACGCCTGGGGGAAAGTGAGCTGTTGACAAATCTTAGGGGTCATTCTGTCTCACTGCTGCCCATGAGGTTTGGCGCAGGGCCTTGTTGCCCCTCCCGGAGACTTTCACCATGCAGCATGGCATTTCTGATACAGGGGCTCTATGTTCCCACTAATTGTAGAGCTGCGAAGTGAAGCATATCTGGATCTGTATAACAGTGTTTCATTCCTTACTTACCATTATTTAACTTAAATTTTCTTATAAAAGCCAAGACTATAAAAACACTACAAAATCTAGTTGTACATCATGGTAGTGAATTCATGGTTCTTTCTGAAACTTCACTAAAATTGGGATAGGGGAACAAAACAAGGGATAAATCCACAAAGTCAAATAGAACTCTAGAGGAGACAGCAGTAGAACTGAGATGTCAGTATTTGGGAAGTGTGACTACTTTACTTGGTGATTTAGATCACAATTTTGACAGAAATTTGATCAAATTAACTTAAAACTAAGAAAAATAAGTTAGGGAAAATACAGATTTTAAAAGTCCTTTGAGTTTAAAATTATTTGATAGTAACTTGAAATTTAAGGTAAGTGAGAACAAAGTCTTCAGGGTAGAGGATGAATTCATAGTAGATGGGAATAAATGAAGTCTCTAGGGCACAGATTTGTTTAAGTTTAGTTGATTGGAACTTGGCATAAGTAAGCCAAGCAGTGGGCTTGGGTCAGCGCTAACCGTGTGTCCTGGATGCAAAACTGTATTCAAACAAGTGTGGCTGTGAGCCTGTTGCACTTAACGTCGTCCTTAGCTGTGATCAACCCCACACACAGCTATAATGTGCAGTCCTCACTTTACAAATGATCTTGGTAGCACTTGGATTGTGAGGTGCACAAAATTGTGCTGTGTGCCCAGTGATTGAGGTGAAATAGAATAACTAGGAATATAAACACAAGGGGACCGAACAACAGGAGCTGCTGATGCTGGAGTTGTCTAGCACCTTCCTCTCTGCCTTCCCATCAGAGCCACTGGGTCATTAGGAGGTAATGGGAATTTCTTGGTTGGATGGAAATTTGGCAAGATGAGCTCTCAGGCATCCTACACTCCCCAGATTTATTAAAGGTGCACTTAGATAATGATGATATAAATAAAAATATAAGAACACATGCCTTTGATAGTGAAGAGCTACTCTAGAGTAGTGTGCTATCTGAATCTTGAGTGTATGGGATATTTATGAGACTGTTGGATGCATCTTCAGTGAAAGTGAGAATCTGTCGCAGAGTGTATCATTGAATGTGAAACTTTAGGAATTTTTAAAAGATTTGAGTTACTTCAAATTATTTCTTTCAAACAGTCCAAGGTTGATCGAGACAAACCTTTTGCACTGGAGGAACATATGGACAAAATAAACAGGTACTTTGAAAGAGATCTCTGTATTCCTTTGGAAAGACTACATTAAATTGAACTGATCAAAATTATAATTACATTGTGCTTGGTTATGCATCAGATTCTGAGATCAGGTAGCAGAGTCCTTTTCTTTTAACTTTGAAAATAACCTACACTTAAGTAATCCTCATAGTCATCTTCCAGAAAGTCAGTGTCTCCCGTGACTTGGGCACTTGACAGAGCAGTTAAGGAAAGAAGAGGAAGAAAACTGTTAGGAAATAATACACCTGTCTCTTCCTTTTAGAAAATGTTTTCTCACATTTGAGATATTTATTTACATATTAGCACCATCCATGTAAGAACACACAAGAAAAGATTTAGGATTTATGTTGCACCAATCATAGACTCCAAACATCCTTAACAAGGAATTAATGTTCTATTTCATTACTCTGTAAAAAGAAGTTGGAAAATTCTTCATTATTGAAATGGATCTGGGGGAACCTGTATTCAGATTTGTTCACACTTTAGAAATAGGAAATTACTTAACAGATTGGTGAAAGCAAGTATTTGCTTTTTTATAGGTGTTTTTCAGCCAAAACTGTAGAAGAGATTATTGAAAACTTGCGGCAAGATGGTTCACCTTTTGCTTTGGAACAGTTGCAGGTAATAATAAATGCTTGGCCCTGTCTGCCCTGACTTCAGTGAAGACTTAGTGCAGGAAGCCTCTGTGAAGAGTCTCAGTTCTCTGTGAGGTGCACGGCCTCTGAAAATACAGTAGATCCTTGACTTAAGAACACAATTCATCTGTGAGGGGTGGTTGTAACTTAAGTTGTTTGCAAGTCAAGACTATTTTTCCCACAAGAAAATAGAAATACCCATTATGCATTCCATGCCTCCCAATGTACTCCTTAACTAACCTTTTCACAGTAAAAAAGGGGTGAATAATGCACATACATTTCCAGAAACACCAATAATGTTCCTAGTATATTCAACAAAAAGTTACAAAATGTACAGAAACAACAATTTCATACTGCATTCAGCGTTCAAGTTGACATCTTAGTTCTCTGAGGAAGGGGAATGAAATGGAAGGTGGACATTGTTTGGAAGGACAGTCCCTTCCATAAGAATATCAGGAATCTGGCTCTCTGGTGTTCTTTCTCTTCTTGGGAAAGTCTGTAGCTCACTAGGTCCTGCTTCTGGCTCACTATATCTCAGCCTTTTTAGAACCAAAACGTAGCCTAAGGTTGTCTCTGTCTTTTTAAAACACTGTTCTGTAGTATGACATGACATCGTCATTAAGCAAGTGAATAGAGTGGTTGCCTTTTTCTCTGTCTAGGTGGGTCTTCTCTACAAATATTTGTAGCTCTGTCCATTTCTTCAGAATTGCCTTTATTTCAGAAGAAGAATTTCGTGGCACTGGTTGTTGATGCTCCCCTTTCTCTTCGGAAAGCTCTTCAGCTCCATTCTCTGTTGCTCAGCCAGGAGTTGCTGAAGTTCTTCTGTAGACAGTTCCTTGAGTGTCCTCCACTATTTCCTCACCATCACCATGGTCTGGGACTCTGCAATAATGATGATGTCATCAAACATAGGGGCAATTGAAGGCTCCTTTCACAGCCTTCAGTCTCTCCTGTACATAGGCAGATCTCTGTGTCCTTAGGTGAAGGGCCACACAGGACAGAATATTGATGTTCTCCTTCCAGATCTGTTTAAGTGTTAAATCTGTATATGTGACCATCTAGAAGCATTTCAGGAACAGACCCAGTTCCTTGGTGTATAGTTTCTTCTTCTTTTTATTTTTTTCCTCATATAATAGCATAAATAGCTGTGAGTTTAATGTTAAATTCATTTTTTAAAAAATAGTTTATTGGTACATTTTAGGAATATATTATGATCACATTGCTCAGTGGGAATTTGTACCTGTACATGATATAATTTAAGTCATGCTGGTTTATAGCCTTTGATGTAACTGAGAAGGTGACCATGTGTGTTATTCACTGTCCTGTTGCGGGGACAAAACACCCAGCACCTACAACAGACAGGTTTTTTGGCTTGTTTCAGAGAATTCAGTCCATGTTTGACCCCAAGGAAGAAGTGGCACGGCAGAGGAAGGGTGCTCAGCCCGTGCTAGATAGGCGGCGGCGAGAGAAGGGAGGAGCCCGGGCAGGAATACGCTGCTCCTCCTCCTAGCGGCACTCTCAGCCGAGAACCCCTCAGTACTGAGGAGCGGCACCCTCAGCCAGTTGCTGTCCACACACGACTCTGGGGACACTATAGGTCTTAACCATAACACTTTGTTTCCAAATAGTACCTCTTATTTTATGGGAGAGGCTCTTAGGCATATTTAATTGAAAGCATTGGGTCACTGAAGAATAGTCACTTCATAATATAATTATGATAGTAACCTATAAATTTTGCCTCATATACAGTGTGATCTTTTTAAATAAGGTTGAAAAATGAAAAAAGTTCTATTTACGCTAGCAGTGAGGGACAGGGATGTAGCTCAGTGGTGCTGTGCCTGCTTGGCAAGTGCAAGGTCCTGAGTTCAATCCTCGGTACCAGGGGAAAAAAACCTAGCAAGAAACTCCATCTATGCTACATAGCTGAGTGACAAAATA
>PVIC010059550.1:0-10095 GCA_004025085.1 Thryonomys swinderianus | reverse complement strand
TTTCCACCACTCATTATAAAGTTGTTACATACTGACAACCATGTTATTTTTAGTGGCATATCACACCTTTCATACTCTCCACCAAAAATTAATCTTTATACCTTAGCTTCAATGTCTCTTTTATTGTGACATAACCCCATAATTTTTAACTCTTATTTTTTCCATCTTCAGCTTGGTTCACATTACCGTTAACTTTTATGTAACAAAATTTATTTCAACAAATTTTTACCAACTCATTTTTACTAAGCCAAGCAACTTGATTGAATTATTCTTTTGAAAGCTGTTTTGTTTCTATTTTGTTACTATTCTTAGTAACTTATCTTTAAACTGATAAGAGCCATTTTTCCTGGGCTGAGGAGCTATCTTGTGGTTTTGATTTATAGTTCCCTGATGATAAGTGATGGTGAGCATTGTTTCATGTATAGTTAAGTCCTAGACTTCTGAACATTCAAGTTGCAAACTTTCCCAGATAGAAACAGATCTTGCATTACGAACACTTGCAAATGCAAACAAATCTTAAAAACGCATGAGTCTACCTTACCATTTTAAGGTAAATGTAGTTTTTTTGAATAGATCAGCTTTTATTGATGGAAATTCTTCTGTACACAGGAACACACACTCTGAAAGGCTTTTTCCTCTGGATCATATTTACAGAGCACTATGAGAGTGAGTGGCAGGGGAGGCGGCAAGGCCTTCAAGGAGTGAAGAAAATGGCAGCTACAGCTACACCAAAGGAATTAATGATGAGGAACTAGGTAGGCTGGGTACTGCCCCCCACCCTGTATGCCCTCTCAGCCCTGAGCACCCTGTATCTCTGTTTGTGCTCACAGAGCCAGAGGAAGTTCTCTGGTATGTCATTTGGAGACCTCTCCAGGAATGGCAGTCTCTAGGGTGCCTGGGAAGTAGGGGTACAGGTGCAGAAAGGTCTATGTTCCAAACTCCAAGCTCTGCTTCTCCCACATTTTATTCAGGCTGAGGGCTCCAGCTGTTTTTAATTTGAGGGTTGGAGCCCATGGGCGACAGCAGTGAAAGGGGGTGGGAATTTCAGAAGGAAGTAAGGGAGGGAAGGGGCATGATGCTTGCTCGTTTGGTTCCTCAAGCAGGGGGAGGGCCCCATGGGGGGACCACAGGGGTGAGTGAGGCTGGTTAAGGCTTTTGCTTCTGCATAGAAAATGACCCTTGTCCTCTCAGTTACTGAGAGGAGGGACTATTGCACTCGGAGGCCAGACAGCCGAACTGGTGAGCGTCTTCCTCTTCCTCTTCCTCGGTCTCTGCCTCCTTTATTTGCAGTATTTGTATGTGTTTAACTTTTTATGCTTTGCATTGTATATATAAGTCAAAGGTGTATAAGACTCACATTATCAGACTCAAAAACGAATTCAACCTATGACTGTTCTCCTGGAAAAAAGCTTGTTCATAAATCAGGAAGTTACTATACCTGCTAGCCATCTGTGTATCTTTTTTTAGAATGGCTAGCTCTACTTACCATTTCTTAATTGGATTATTTTCTTATTACTAATGAGTGTTGGGAGTTTGCTCTTTGTAATCAATTTTACCCATTTAATTGATATGCTTAGCAATTGTGCCCTATAGACATTTGATTTTGAAACTTTTGATCTATAAAACTATACCTTCCGGGCTGGAGATTTAGCTCAGTGGTTCCAGCACCTGCCTAGCAACTGCAAGGTCCCTGGTTCAATCCTTGGTAACCACATAAAACAATACCAGGCATGGTGACTCACGCCCACCAGCAATCAGTACCACATACCATAGCGCCAGGCATGGTGGCTCACACCTGTAACCACAGCACTTGAGAGGCAAAGGCATGAGGATTGCTGAGTTTGAGGCTTGCTTGGGCTACATAGTGAGCTTAGGGCCAGCCTGAACTACAAAGTGAGATCTTGCCTCAAAAAAAAAAAAATGGTCCAAGCATTCCATTCACTCATGAATTTATTTTACATTTTATAGATCAAATGTTTCAGAGTTTATTGTGCTCCAGGAACTATGCTTGGCACAAGACCAATATTATTGAGAATAGCAAATATAATCACCAGATGAAACACACACACACACACACACACAGTCACACACACACAAACACATTCATGTCTTACTTAGCAAATATGATACATTTTATAAAAAAACAATAATGAAGAAAAATGTGGAAGAGAAGAAACTTTATAGGATGGTCAAAGATAAGTCATGAAGAAACAGCCTAGTTGTGAAATCACAAGTGGAAAAGGATAGGACCAGAGAGCACTTGGTTGGCATCAGCTGAAGTAAGCCTTGCGAGGATAAAGAGCTATAAGGAGCTGGGGCTCATGTGGTATGCCACAAAACAGGGTATGGGTCTAATCTGGATATTTTCTACAGCAGGTCTCAAGGCCCCAGTCTGAAAAATCAGGTCCTTTGATGACTTTCTGAAGGAATGGAGAAGTCTAGATTCAGGGAAAATAAGAACAACTTCTAAAACTGTATTTTTATTTTTTCTTTTATTCTTCAAAAAATAAATAGCTCAATAAATCTGTCTGCTTCATGCGGCTTCTCTGATAATGCAAATATCATGTGAGAATTACATAGTGTCAGAACTAGAAAGAACTTTCTATCTTATCTGCTTCAATACTTTTATTTTCCAGTATGATGCATCCTTTCTAAGGCTGTTACATTGGATATTTTTGAATTTGGCTTTCCTCACTTCATAAAATATAGTCATGTATTAATATGTTTTTGAAGCCCTGTCCATAGAAAGCATACTAGTGCATCATTCAGTGTAACTTCTAAAGAATTTCAGTCCACACATCCCCTCTCTGGTGACTATCTCTTCTGAAGCATAGAGGAGCAAAGGATGATGACCTAGGCTGAGCAAAAGGTGGGGAGAAGGTGGAAACTAGGAACGAGGCCGAATCTTTGCAGAACAACATCATATGTTGTATTAAGCTTCAGGATGGAAACTTCAGAATTAAGAATGAGCCACAGGGTGGAGGAGCCTCTGCATGATCTCTAGTCCAGGCTCCTAGAGCATCTTGTCCATCACCAGGGAAGGAATTGTTAGCAATACTGATCCAAAATGGTAGCTGGACAGGCAGGGAAGAATATGTTTAGTCCCTAGGTAATTCTTACTGCTCATGGGGAGCCATGCATGAGGTATTTTTGTTTTGTTTTGTTTTGTTTTGTGTTTATTAGTGATTCCTCAAGGGTCAGATCTGAATTTTGAGACCAGACTAAAAAAATATACAGTGAAATATGTCAATCTCATCCTGCTACTTTATGTATATGCATCTTTCATCTTTTTACTTGAATATTTCAGGGTTTGGGTTTTATTTTTTATTTTTATTTTGTAATTTATCTATGATTACACTTACATCTATAGTACAGAAAAAACTAACTTTCCAAAGCTGATCCAGTCAATCAGTAGCTAAGTTGAGATTCCCATCAGTCTTTCCAAAAGTACTGTTAACATTGTAAACACTGAATCATAGTTGAGTAGGAACTAAAAATCAAGAAGTTACCTATAGACCATAGTTGAGCAAAAAGCACTAATGACTACAGGGTTGCTAAGATTATAGAGTCAGAGTCAAAGGGTTCACGTAGAATCAGAAGGGCACTTGGCACAGAAGAAAATCTCTATTTACAATTTTTCCTCAGGCCGACCTGACTGCCATGGTTATAATCACTTCCAATAATGTTTTTTTACTATCTATTTCTACTTGCTCTCTCTTCATGTACTCATTATTCTAAAGAAATGTATTTTTTTACATTTGTGTTTATATGAGCACATGAATTTCATATATATATATAGTGTCTAGAAGATTATAGTGGTGGACATGGTTCTCAATGCTTCCACAATCTCCATATAAAAACAGGTAAAAATACTGGATAACAAAACCAAAAAAAAAAGACATAGCTAGTATTAGAATAACTAGAAGAAAAAGTATCTTCTTGAAGCTCAAAAGAGAAATGGGCAGGAATACCACCAACCTCTGTAAGATCTGCATGCTAATAGCACTTGTGGAAGAGAAAGTCCAAAAGTAACTCATAACTTCAGAAGGAAGTAATTATAAAAATAGCCAATTGACATTTACCCAGAAAGGTGATGAACAGTTTGAGATAGGAGCTGAAATGATGAGAGGCTTTGGCCGCTCCTAGCAACAGAACCCAGAGCTGGAGGTAGATTGCACGGAGCTGAGGTAGTCTGGTTCCATGAACTCTGAATCCTGCCAGGATTCTCTCCAAAAACGGACTCTACACTGAAGAAAAGTGATGACAGTGGAATTGCGATGGACAAAGACAAAAGAGGAAGAAAGACCATGGGAAGGAAGTTTCAATAAAATTGGCACAAAGACACTGAAGAAAGAAGTGTCCTTACTCACTTAAAGAATGCAGTCATCACCTCTAGAGAGGAACTGTGTTCACTTTCGCTTTACGGCTGATGTCACAAACAATTTCAGGCCTGTGAAAAATACCTTTCAAACTGAAGGTTTTCCTGGCTCATGTGGAGCATGCTAACTCCATCCCGCAAAAGCACATGCCTCCACTCAGTCCTATTCTGTAATACCCACCTCCTGGTGGTGACTTGATTTAACCTAATACATTCTCCATGACAGTTGTAATTTGGAGCTTTCTGCTTTACTAAGGTATTTCTGATTTGACCACTCTACTTTTAAGGTTTAGACCTTTGCTTCCAAACTCAGACATGTGTGTTCAGTTATAATCTAGGCCCCGAGGAGGCATCAGGAATTGACAGATGACCTTAAAAAAAAAATGTAGATCTGGCTAACCACTGTGTAGTTCTTTTTCTTTCTTTTAGGGGGTAAGATAGATCTGTCTGTTTCTGTTAATAGAGCTCAGATGTCTTTAAAGTTTATTACATTTTATCTAACATTTTAGATGTTCTGTAATAGTACATTTTTCTGAATATTTATTCTGGCAAATTGCTCAGCATAAAAATGTGTTTATCTATTTGCTATTATTCTTGAGATCTCATGGCTTTCTATTTATGCCTCTTAAATCAGTGTCTCAGTCAAGATCTTTCAGAACTTGAGATTCATCTCATCATTTTTATTCATCTTATTGTTATTCAGCTCTACCAACAGTTGTGCTTTGTTAATAAGTGGCAACTTCAAACTTCTGTTGCTTGGGCCAAAACTTAGTAACAATTCTTATCTCCTTTCCTTTCTCTCCTATCTTTCATCACGTGTATTAGAGGCCTTTTATTATGACATTTAAACACATCGAGAATTATATTGTTATTTGTCCTCAGCTACTAGCACCACAATTCTAATCAGCACCAACTCTCACCTTGACTGTTGTAATAACAAGTCAGTACAGCCTGAGTGACACTGTTGAAATGCTGTTGGGTCACATCACGGTTCTGCTCACTACTCTCCGGGGGCTTATGTCATGAACATCATGACACAAATCCTTTTACAAGACTGTGTCTCACAGAATTCGACCTTGTCCCTTGCTCCTATCTTCATTCTTACTCTGGGCCAAACACTCAGACCCTCTTCCTCTTCTTCAACACACTGGGCACATTTCCATTCAAAGTCTTTTCTCTGGCTTTGTTTCAGATATCTATGAATCTCTTTCCTTTCCTCATTACATTTTCACTGGAAAGTTAACTTCTCTATGACATCTATGTGGTCTACCCTGCTTAAATGAATCGATCTCTGTAGTTAGACTTGCTAAGTTGGGTAAGTCAACTCCCTGTTCTCAATTTTCTCAAAGTAAGTGTCAAAATTAATCCTTTGGTCCTTTTCTATCTTGATTTCTTTTATCTGTTAGGAACTCTAAGATACAAACTGCTTTCCTTTGGTTAATGTTGTACTTATATGATGACCTGTTTGCAGAATTACACTATTATTTCTTGATTTATTACTTTAAATATGAAATATAAATATATGTGTATATATATTTATATCTATATCTATATAATTATATCTATATTTATATCGATAGATAGATAGATAGATAGATAGATAGATAGATAGATAGATAGATAGATAGATAGATAGATATAGGTATATGTAGGTATTTGAACCAATATATCTAGTAAAGTCAGTGCATTCTTTTTTACAGGAACATGTTACCTGTCCTAAGATGCCAGTCATCCACAGACAGAAAATAGAAAGATGCTTAAATGTAAATATTTCCAGGGAGAAGGGCTGACCCTTTACTCCCACAATGTGTTTGGTGTTGTGAAGCATTGCACTGTGAAAATATGATGAAATGTTGCAACCAAAAAGGTTACTTAGATTGACATAGTAATTATCAACATATAGACTCTCTGCTAGAGTATTTATGCTTTGATCTAGTAACTTGAAGTGTAGCTCTCTTAGACTATGGAAAATTGGGAGTTACATCTGAAGATTCAGCAAGTTAGATTGGGGTTTACCTCCTACCCATTAATCTAGGAACTCAAGGCCCACACCAGAGTCACCAAGAAAGATTTCCATTGGGCAGAACATTTCAAATCATTGCATCTGGGTTGCCTTGAATTTATTTTCAGTTAAGATAAATAAATATTTGTTTTACTTCAGAAACTCAAAATTATCTTTAAAATAACTATGGATACTTGTCACTATGAGCTTCTTATCTGTTTTTGCTACATCCAAGTTTTCTTTCAGCAAGTTAAAATTATTATGATTAATAGTTACTCATTTTTAGGGGTGCCAGAAGCTTCAGACATTTTATGTCATAAAATATTAAAGCCAAAAGATTATTAAAGTGCATGATTATCTATTTGTCATTATAATCATTGTTGCTATCATTGCCTGGGTATAATAGTTACATTTTGACAGATATATCTTACAATGTTAAAGCAAATAAAAATGTAAAATATCTTGAGCAGTTCATATAACACTTTGTACTCTCAATATTGCTTGATAAGTACTGAATGAATATTTCAAATTAAGTATATATTCACATAGGAAAACAGGCCAACACTGTCTCTCCTGGATGGGCTGCTGAGATTAGTGAGGTGTTACATATCCTTCAGGAGAATTTGCATAACATCATTCATTATTGCATAAAAAAGGGCTGATTTCATTTCTTTTCTAGTAAATTGTGAGCCAGTGTAAACTGCCAAACTAGGATCCAGTGTTCAAGACTGTTCTTTGCCTGTGGGCTATACTTTTTCATCATTCAGTATTATGTGAAATTATTTTGACACAATAAGGCAATTTCAGCTCTAGGTTATAGAAAGTAGTAAAATGCTTCTGCAGATGAGAAAATGTGATTGTGAGTCCCTCTGTGTATGTGTTCATGGCTACTAGAGGGATCTCTATCAATCAACACAACCCCTTCTTTTAAAACTTACTCCTTAAAATATTAGATTCAGATATTTTGATGGTTTGTTTTTCTATTCAAGCCATATGATTATTCTTTGATGTTTCATGGAAGAAAAAGTAGCCATTCTAACTTCTTTTGTTTCAACATCATGACATTTATTAATTGATTTCAAAGAAACATTTTATTTTATGGCATATAAATACATGTATTACACACAATCATATAAACTAGCTGAGATGACATTCTCTGATGTCACTAACAGCTATCAAGGTGTGGCATTACTTGCCCCCATTCCTTGATTAAAATTCAAATAAAAAATGTAAAAGTCTCAACTGATATGTGGATGATGAGATATATTCTATTACCCAGGTGTAACAGAAAAAGGAAACCAAGTCCTATATAAGAAGCCCAACAGTTAGGCTGGGTTTATATGACCATTAAATCAGGGACAGCTATGATAGTACAGATCTTCTGTATCTTGGAATTTGCTCTTTATGAATTCTGTGGTCAGTTTTCCACTCTTAGTTTCCAGATATTCATTGTTGTCCCAGAGTTTATACTTTTTGAGATTTCAGTTCATACAGTGGTGCTTCTGTTCACACAGTGTTTCATCTATTCAATACAAAAATTAATCAATTTCTGTCAGAGTACCAAATAAGTTGTAATAATTTTAAAAAGTTGAAAACACCAACATAAAATTGCATTTTGCACACTCTGAAACCTAATTTTGCCTACCGGAATGAACTAGTGGCTGAGTTTTATGTTTAAACCTGTTGGGGAAGAATATATTATCTGAAAGACATATGTTTGTCCAAAGGGAGTTTGTCTCTTATCTTTCCAATGTACCATTAAATATGTTGAAAAAACTATTTTTCCCCACGTGTGTGTGTGTGTGTGTGCATACATCTAGAGTAGGAGAAATTACATCATTTTTGTTTATATCATGTATAGCACTGATACTTTTAAAATTATTATTGTCTTATTATATGTTTATAGTACATAATGTTTACATTCATCTTAGAGAGTACATGTACTTAATGTCTTTTGATTCTTTTTATTCCCTTTGGTCTCTCCATGCACTTCCTCCCTCCGTCCTTTTTCTAGTTTTCATATTCTAAAGCGTATGTGGTGAAAGGGCTGTGGTTAGGAAAGGCGGTAAATTCATTCCAGTAGAAACCTGTCATGACAGAGACCTGACTCAAGCTCCCGGAGGAAATGAGCTCCCACCTTCTCTCAGGTTACCCCGGGGACTGCAGAGGGAGAACCGGAGGCTTCTGTGCCGGCTGAGGTGCGTTTCCCAAACCTAATGCTAGTGGCTAAGACGGAGCCCGGCCTTTCCCCGTGCTAATCTGGCCTGACTGCTCGGATTTGTACCTGTCTTAACCAAGCCTCGTTAGCCTTTATTGGGGAACCAAGATCTTTACATCCACACCTGTTGGGCAGAATTTTATTTCTTGGAATTAGCTGTGTTTTCCCACAAACCACTCCCTCCTGTTGCCCATGTGACTCGGCTTTTTACAATTGCCAGAAAGCTCCCTGTGGTATCTTCACATGGGAGACGGAAACATTGCTGTATACATTTTAATAAACATTTTATGAGCTCAGAGATACAAATGTTCCCAGAAAATTGTCTCTTCATTAACTTTTGACACAACAGAACGTGGAAGGTGACACAGTGATTTTGTGAGCTGAGGCTGGTTGTTTTGTTCCTGGGAAAAGGAAGTGAATGACTATAATTATTCCATCTCCGAACCCAGGGGGCCAAGTCAAGAAGCCAAATCACTGCAGGTATCGCTCCAAAATCTCTTTGCCTTGTGGAGGAGAAAAGGACCTAGAAACGCCATGTCTGCCCTCTCAGCCTCATTTCAAGCAAGGCTTGCTTCTATCTAGTACCACCCTCTGGCGCTGCTGAACTATGGTAATTGGCAGTGGCAATGCGACTGCCCCTGCGGTCCATCTGGCGGGGATGTCCGCCCTCCACGGCTTCGCTCCAGCCCCGCACACGGTTAACTCATGCTCCTCGTGGCAAAAGACTGGCGGAGTCCTTTCAATTCAGGGCCGGCTTCCACTGGCTCACAGGGCCTTATAAAAAAATTAAATACTCTCAGGAAAAAAAAAATGTATCTTTCCCAAAGACGGCACCAACATCTTAATCAATTGGATGATTTTAAGCATCTTACCCATTTCATTATTTCTGGAGTCCCACTGCTGATGTGTATACTTAAAGGGTGAGTTTTTCCTTTCAGATTATAATTTGCATGTAGAGCCATCTGGCTAAGCTGACTTTCTCCCAGAGATTTTTTTTCCTCCTCATTTCTTTAGGTATTTCCTTCACCCCTCCATTTCCACATCTCTAATTATGGAGACAGAAATGACATGAATTCTCCAATCCTAAACTATGTCACTTTAGAAAGCACAGGAATCTATGATACGCCGAGGGAGGCAGACTTTCAAGCCATTTTGAAGTTAATTTGTGTGTTTCCCTGGGAACCCTGTGTGCTTGCCTCATTTATCTCCTCTTAATTGTCCCAGCTGTGTATCCGGAAAACTAAACCCAAGAAACACTTGAGAGTCAACAAGCCATTTAAATGTCTTCTCCTTTAAAAGGGTATTTTAAAAGAAACAAACACAATAGTTTGCCTGAAAGAATAGAAGGAAATAAAAAGATTTATTGCTTTGCCAAGTTCAATAAACTCACTTTTGATATGCTTAAAATACCTTGATGATTCATCAGTAAATACCCAGAGAACAAGAATCTACAAAAGTATATTTTTCTTTTGTGTGTGTGTGTGTGTGTGTGTGTGT
>PVIC010059549.1:0-10090 GCA_004025085.1 Thryonomys swinderianus | reverse complement strand
AAAAAAAATACTGCAGTGATCTTCCTGCCTCCTGCTGCTCCTCTTGCCTCAGACTTCTGAGTACTGGAATTACAGATCTGCACTGGTATACACTGCTATTTTTTCCAAATTGCAAAACTGTCCCCTTCCCATTTCCCCACCTCCACCCAAAGTTTCAAAAATGGCAAAAAGTTACAAACAAGGAAGGGCCCAGAGGAAACACCCACATTGACAGAAACCACAAAACAAGTAGAAGGCACTCAACCACCCTACGTGAAACAGAAGTCATGCTTACAAAAAATTAATAAATTTTAGTCAAAAATCATACAGTTACTGGATAATGGAACTAGCTGGTTAAGTCATGCCAATCTAGACATGGTTGCACATGCCTGTAATCCCAGCACTCAGGAGGCTGAGGCAGATAGATCGCCACAAGTCTGAGGCCACCCTGGACTACACAGTGACTTCAAGGCCAGTCTGAACTACATAGCAAGACCCTGCCTCAAAAACCCAAAAAATGAACAAAAAAAGTCATGATGATCGTAGTATTCAAACATCCTCTGCCAGCCACCAGCTATGAGACCTTCAGGAAATTATAAAGACCTCTATGCTCATTCCATTGAGATAAGACTTCAACTTCCTATCCTCAGGGGCTATGGTAAAGGCTGACTGGGCCATACCTCTAACCTGCTTTTCATGCAGTCAGGCACATAATTATTTCACCAATAAATGGGAGTTGTTTGTTGCAGAACTAGGATTTGAACTTCCAGAACCGTGAGGAATATATTTCAGCAAAGCAAATATTTAAAATGATGTAACAGAAGAAATGATTGTACAACACCTAAGAAAGCCCTGTTTTCAATTAAATGTAAGGTCACAGCATTATGGCAATTAATCAATCAATCAAACAGAAACAATGAGATGAAAGAAAAATAAATTCTATAACAGCAGTATGGAGGAAGTTTTATAAATCCAACAAAAAGAAAATTATCTCCATGTAAACACAGGGGCCCTTTACTAAATGGCCTACATCACTATGGGTACTATTTAAAGGACTCAACAAAGAAATCTTTTGACAAATGTAAAGTTTGAGAAGATAAATTTTTTTTAAAATAGAGCCGGAGGGTTAGCTCAGTGGTTCCAGCGCCTGCCTCACAAGCACAAGGACCAGAGTTCGATCCCCGGTAACCACATAGAATGCTGGGCGTGGAGACACGCCCACCAACAATCAACACCGCATACCACAGTGCCGACGTGGTGGCTCACACCTGTAATCCCAGCACTCGGGAGGCAGAGGCAGGAGGATTGCTGAGTTCGCGGAGGCTTGCCTGGGCACCATAGTGAGCTCAGGACCAGCCTGAACTACAAAGAGAGACCCTGTCTAAAAAAGAAAAAAATAATAAAAAATAAATAAAAAATTAAAAAATAAAAAAAATAAAAGAATAAGACTTTTATTCATTAAAAATATTTACTGAATTCTCTGAAGGGTCTATCCAAATTTGCACAGACAAAATAATCCCTCATTTATATATAGTCTTTTAAATTATAAAAGAATATACGTTACCAAAGCACTATATAAACTAAAATCAATTTGATGCTTTTAAATCAGGAGGCAAAAATAAGGTCATGATAATTTTCACAAAACAAAAAATGATTATAGATTATGTTTGTGTATGTTTTTTTTCTGAAAATACAAGTTGTATTCATAAAACAGAAATTTGAAAATTGGTATCAGAATAATGATGTAATTTTTTTTAAATGCTTAATCCTTGGGCTACAGATAAGACTCCTCATGAGTATTTAATATTTGTCTGGCAAGCAAGAGAGCCAGGGTTTGATCTCAAACACAAAAATAAAATAAAAAAAATAGTGGTACCATGATTATGTTAATAAAATATAGTGCTAACCTACTTGAGATAGTGAAGTAATTATGAAGAAAATGACTCTAAGATTTGCTTTAAAATAAACCACTGACAGGCAGCAGTGAGGAAGGCAGAATAAATAAAAGGAGACTGGCTGTATTTTGAAAACTGCTGAGTCAAAATGTTGGGTACAAAGGAGCCATCTCTGCTCGCAATGCTTTCAAGTATACTGAGAAACTCCAGAGAGACTGTTTGCTGGAGGTCCAATATTGTGGAGGTCCTCGTTTACTCAGGAGACTTGGGACAAAAAGATGGCAGCATGGAGGTCAGCCTGGGCAATTTAGCAAGACTCTGTCTCAAAAGAAGATATAGAAAGGCTGAGAATATCTAGGATATACCGGCAAACAAACAAAAAAAACCAGAAAAACCGAAACCTTTAAGAGAAGTCAACTCCTGTTAGTGAAAAATTCTTCAAAACAGAACAGATAAGAACAGGAGACGACTGCAAAGTCTTCCAACTCTGTTTTACTCCATGTCGAGCTAGAATGTTCTAGAATGTGCTAGAATGTACTAGAATGTCCCTTCCTCTGTGTTATTTACCACTTCCTTCCTTCTGTGTTACATATTTCTTCAGTTGCCAGTAACAGTTAACTCCAACAACCAGAAACACTTTTAAATTGTTGTCTCATAACAATAATATTTAAATAAGGAAGCATAAGGGAGCACTTAAATTTTAAGACCCTCCCCCTTCTACAGTATGCTCCTCCTCAGTGAGAAATGTATTGAGAGCGGAGGTTTTTGCTCAAAGTCCCCGGCCTAAATTTGATGATCACAGTTTGAGTCCTGGGCACCAGTTAGTTCTAAAACACAAAGTGTGAAAAGTGGTCTGTGAGAAAAAAAATAACTGGACAACTAGGTTGGGTCTGAAAAAAATACAAGGAAGATAATGGCCAGAAAGAACTGTTCGTTAATTCAACAAAGTATTAATTCTGAAGCAGATGGAAAGGAGGATGAAGCAGAGGAGTAATGAAACATTTCAGAAAGGAGTTGCCGATTCATATATATAATGAAGGATTAAGAGGCTGGTGACAACCAGGAAGGCAGAGACAGGAGGATCTCAAATTCAAGTACAGCCTGGGCAAATTACTGACTTAAGGAAAAGCCTTCTCAAAATAAAACATCAAGGGCCTGGAGATGTGACTCGGTGCGAAAAGCTTGGGTTCAATTCCCAGTATTGCAAAGAAACAAAACAAAACACATTTTTGTTTTTGTTTTGCCGTATTGGGGATTGCGGTGGAAACCCATCAGGTGGTGGGATTCAGATGACCATCTAGGTAGATGCAACTGAACCCTAGGGAATGAGTTCAAACACACCGGAATTTAGGAGGCAAAAAAAAAAAAAAAAAAAAAAAAAAAAAAAGCCCGTGGAGACGCAGGCAGATGCAGATGCTTTAGAAATAAACAAACTGCGTTACTCCAAAACAACTCCACCGCGTAGTCCCAGGAAGGGGTGGTTGGTGGTTCGGGCCACACGGAGACATGGGGAGGGAAACAGACGCCACATCCACGATGGCCCTGAAGGGAACCATTCTGGCCCGGGGTGCGGCCCTGCGCCCAAGAGGCGCAAGGCTAGCGGTCACGGGGGCGGCGCGGCGGGAGTGCGGGACCGAGCAGAGTCCCGCGTCGGCGCGTGAAAGCGCATCCGGTGCGCACGCGGCCGCGCAGGGCGCTCCACGTCCCGGGGCGGCGGCGGCAACCAGGGAGACTCAAGGTCTCGGGGAGTTGAGGGTCTGGGGGTTCCCCGGCCTGCAAACCTGCCTCCAACGTCCCCCTTTCTCCAGGCCGTGGCCAACGCGAAAGTATGTTATTCTCAGGATTCTCACTGGCGGGGAGAGGGGGACAGGGGAGTCGAGTCCCAGCCTGGCAGTGTCGCCTGGGCCGCGCTCTAGGTAAAAGCCCGGGCGCAGGGGAACGCGGACGCCGGGCGGCTCTCCAGGGGACGCACAGCGGCTGCAATCGCACCCCAGCCCCGGCCACCCCCTGCAGCACCCGGGGAGCCGCCCTCCCGCGCACTCACCGATCCGACTGCGAATAGTGGCATCGGCCCAGCAAGTTGAGCTTGCAGAGGTGCAGGTTGTCGCAGGGCTTGTTGCAGAACTTGCGACGGCAGACGCGGGCTCGAGTGGTGGCCACCACCGAGCAGGTGACGCCAGCCCTGCTCCCGGTCTCCAGCACCACGAATCGGTCGGGCCCGGCCTCCTTGAGCACCTCCAGAAGCTGCTCCTCAGAGAGCCCGATCTTGTCGCGGAGTGCGTCCAGGCTGAGGCGGCCGCCGTGGGCGCACAGGATCTTGGTGATGAAGCAGCAGACCGTCGGATCCGCCATGGCGCGCGGGACGCGCTCCGAGAGAATCGAAACTTAGGCGGCCCCGGGGCG
This sequence comes from Thryonomys swinderianus, assembly GCA_004025085.1. Taxonomy (NCBI): domain Eukaryota; kingdom Metazoa; phylum Chordata; class Mammalia; order Rodentia; family Thryonomyidae; genus Thryonomys; species Thryonomys swinderianus. The sequence continues at coordinate 5,813 of PVIC010059549.1, read as the reverse complement.
GCGCCTTCGCGGAGCCGAGCGCTTTCGCTTTCCCGCTCGCCCGTAGGGTCCAAAGGCCAGGTCGCACCGACCGGGTCCTGGGGTCAAATTTAAAAGGCGGCGGCGAAGGCTAACGAGTGCGAAGAAAGGTAACAGGATCGAGCAGATAGATCTGCGGCGACCACTGCACGGCCCGGTCAGGCGCCCCCTACCTCGGTTCCCGGACACACCAGGGTGAGGTCCCCGCCGAGCGCACTCGCCAGCTGAGGAGAGAAGAGGAAGTAGAAGTGATCCTGGGGCTCTGGTGGAGGCTCTTATAACCAGCCCTGCAGGAGGCGAGTGACGTGCGGCGGGGGCCACTTGAGGCGTCCTCTGGCTTCCGCCCCACCCACCCAGAGAGAGCTGACCCCGGGCGCTCGGCCTTCCGCGTAGGTGAATCTTCGCGACCGTCTCACCGCTTGGAGATACTTCCCCGCAGCGCGCTCTAGGCCGTTCCTTGAGCAAACATGCACGGCCGTCAGACGGAACCCCGACGCCACGCCGCCTCGCCCGGGCCCCGGCTTTCTCACCCAGGTCGCTGTGTGCTTTCTTCCTCACGACAGATCCCTCTTAAAGAAGAGCGATGATTTCTCTATCTTTATCCTTCTGGCGAGTTTTTTGAACAACCACTTCTTGGCCCACTCCGGGCTGCCTCTAAGAGCCAACTTGGATGCCTCCACTACTTGGGCGCCTAATCTTCTGATAGCAGGAATCCGCGGGCGGGCAGGTTTAGACAAGTCCTAAGATTTCAGACCGCCCTGCCCCTACCACGTCCCGACTAGGCAGAAAGATTATTTGTGAGAACCTTTAAACTTCAGAAGACCCAGAAAGAAATTTTATCTAAAATTCTTGTATCTCACTAAACCAGATACATGCTCCCCAAAACAGTGCCACTCCATTATTTAGCCTTCGACGACAGAAATTGCTCCATATACATTAGCATCAAAAAGCCGACGGAACCTTCCATATTCTCCCGTAGAAAACCTAAATGCTGCCTTAGCCCTCCTCTCCTGTTTTGTTGAATTAAGACAAATCTTTTTTTTTTTTTTTTTTTTTGAGACAGGGTCTCCCTTTGTAGTTCAGGCTGGCCCCGAGGTCACTGTGTAGCCCAAGAGAGCCTCAAACTCAGTAATCCTCCTGTCTCTGCCTCCCCTCCTGAGTGCTGGGATTACAGATGTGAGCCACCACGCCCGGCAAGGATATACAAATCTTTATTTTGGTCTATTTCATTCAAAGCTCCTGAGTATACACATGAATGAACCTGGTGTTTCCTCCGGTTCATCTGTCAATTTTAAGCTAACTTGAAAGTCCCCGAACTCTAGCCTCTAAGTTGGAAAAGGAAAATGATTTGCCTTGCAACACTCCAAAAATATAACAAGTGGTTCATTGACTGTATAGGAATAATTTTTTTTAATCAAATTCATGGGCCAGGGATGCTGCGCAGAGGTAGAGTTCTTGTCAGTCTGGTATAAGGCCCTGTTAAATCCTTAATGCAGTACGAACAAGTACAGTCAGAAATGATGGACCAGAAAGTTAGTTCCCTCTGTTTAATCCTAGACAGTCCCCTAGGGCCATTCCTGTTTCCCCTGCCCTAAAAGGTGGAAATTAACATAAACCCAAGAGATCTCAGATGATCTGGGCAAGAACACAGGCCTGTTGCATCTCCTGTCCTGACCCAGAGTCACCTTCACCCTACTCCCACCTCATTACGGATTCATAAATATGTACTACATGTCATAAATGTAGTTAAGAGCTGAGGGAATTGTGGGATTCACATGCTTGTTGAAAATCCCTGAGGTAACAGTATCCTTTCAAGGATCCCTGTCAGTCACACCTAGCAATGGGGGTGGGAGAGCACCTCAGGGGAGTCTTCTGACCTCTAAATTCCAAAACTCTGGTTATAGACAGTGCTGCTGCTGCTGCCAGCACCTTTTCTATCTCTGCCATATCTTCTGTTGGCAGACTTGCCCTGAGCCTAACTTCCCACAATCTTCGAGAAATGTAGCTGCCTGCTACTTGCTACTGAGTGTATACTGGAGATTCTTTTAGATTGGCCTGTTCCAAGACAACCACCTCAATAACAGTAAGGTTAGCAAGGGTCCTTGTAATGAAAATTTAAAATGAACGGTGAATTTGCAGCCGAAAGGTTTTAGTTAAAATAAGAGGTAATAAGGACAAAGCTCTGACAAAGATCAAGCTGGTCCCCTCCCAAGGAAAGTAACAGCAAAGTGGGAAAGTGTTCCGTCTCCACCAGCTGGAGGGGCACACGGATGCAGCGGTTCGGCCCGACTCATCCACAAACGCAGGAGGCCCCTTGCTGAGGTGGGTCAGAGCCAGGTTGATCATTATCTCAGGCTCGGTTTGAATCTTCCGGCTTGCGGGGTGATTCCATTGCCATGAAAGGATGGACTCTTGGGCCGGAGGGTTAGCTCAGTGGTTCCGGCGCCTGCCTTGCAAGCGCAAGGACCTGAGTTCAATCCCCGGTAACCACATATAATGCTGGGCGTGGTGGCTCACGCCTGTAAACCCAGCACTCGGGAGGCAGAGACAGGAGGATTGCTGAGTTCGTGGCGGCTTGCCTGGGCACCATAGTGAGCTCAGGGCCAGCCTGAACTACAAAGCGAGACCCTGTCTCCAAAAAGCAAAAAAAAAAAAAAAAAAAAAGAAAGGATGGACTCTTCCTGCTGGGGGCAGTCTGTCACGTGAGGCTCTGACATCCCTGGAATTTAGGTGGCCACAGGGTTAGGACGGTGGCTGGAGATGTCTAAACAGTTGTTCCAGAGAGAAGATCTGGAAGTGGGCATTACAGATCATCGATAATCAGAAGTTCCTGTGAATTCTGGAAATTACGTTACTCGTATTTTAGTGTTCTCTGTCTTGAAGGGGGATGGGATAGGCTTGGCAGAACTTTGCTCTGCCGGCTTTGTGACAGACATTCCTTAAATGACTAACATGTATATACATAAAGGTGAGAAGAAGCTGACCCAGAGTTTTACAAAATGAAGGTCAAGCCTTGTCCCACTTATAGTTACCTACTGGCCATTGTAGACAATTTTGCAAACAAAACAAAAACCCCTCTTTTTAAGTTTCTCCATACCGCCAAAAAAAAAAAAAAAACACAAAAAAAAACCCAACATACAGAGCCTTTAATGAATAGGTGGTTATGAGACCAGGAGTTTGTCTTTTGTCCCTCTCATGGTCTCTATGTGATGACTATGTCAATAATAATGAAACCTAACTGGCAAATTCAAAATTCTTTGAAATCGGAATGGGACTTCTCAGTGTGGTTGATTGGTGGGAAATGAATGAGGCTCTCAGGAATAGAGTACTGTGGTAAGAAAACCAGCCAAACTTGTGGCCCATGTAGTATCGTCTGACTTCTCACTGCCTCCAGTTAATGCATCTTTAATCCACTTGACCTTGTTTGTGGTTCCCAGGGACCCGGTATTCTCAAAATGATTAAGTTTAGGGCCGGAGAGTTAGCTCAGTGGTTCCGGCGCCTGCCTCGCAAGCACAAGGTCCTGAGTTCGATCCCCAGTAACCACATACAATGCTGGGTGTGGAGACTCATGCCCACCAACAATCAATACCACATACCACAGTGCCGGGCATGGTGGCTCACGCCTGTAATCCCAGCACTCGGGAGGCAGAGGCAGGAGAATTGCTGAGTTTGAAGCTTGCCTGGGCTACATAGTGAGCTCAGAGCCAACCTGAACTACAAAGCGAGACTCTGTCTCAAAAAAAAAAAAAAAAGATTTAAGTTTAAAGTGCTTATTGACTACCTTCCTTTAAACAGTCTGCTATGAACGTGCAGAAGTCTAAGGAACAATCCTTGCACTCAAGGAGCACGGGGATCTGGGGCTAATGCTGAAGGAGACGCAGAGTCCTGATGAGAGGGAGTGCTTGAAGTACAGAGAGAAACAGTTCCTCCCGATGTGGAGTCATGGAAACAATCTGAGCTGTAGGAAGGAAGGACAAAGGAGACATTTAGGGAATTTTTGAAACAGGTGTTGTCACAGCTCAGCTGTGAAGATACTGACATGGAATTAAGAGCCCAGAGAGTGGGACCGGGGATTTAGCTCAGTGGTTCTGGTGCCTGCCTCAAAAACACAAGGTCCCTGGTTCGATCCCTGGCAACCACATACAACAATTTTGGGTGTGGTGGCCATGCCATCTGGTAATCAGTGCCTCATACCACAAATGCCAGCCTTGATGGCTCAAACCTGTAATCCCACCACTCGGGAGACAGAGGCAAAGACAGGAGGATTGCTGAGTTTGAGGCTTGTCTGAGCTACATAGTGAGCTTGGGGCCAGCCTGAACTGCAAAGTGAGACCCTGTCAAAAAAAATAAAAAATTAAAAAATTGGGGCCAGAAGGTTAGCTCAGTGGTTCCGGTGCCTCCCTCGCAAGCACAAGGTCCTGAGTTCGATCCCTGGAAACCACATACAATGTTGGGCGTGGAGACTCACGCCCACCACCAGCAATCAATACCGCATACCACAATGCCGGGCATGGTGGCTCACACCTGTAATCCCAGCACTCGGGAGGCAGAGACAGGAGGATTGCTGAATTCGAGGCTTGCCTAGGCTACATAGTGAGTTCAGAGCTAGCCTGAACTACAAACGAGACCCTGTCTCAAAAAAAAAAAAAATTTAAGAGTGCAGAGAGTTTCTGGGTGCAACACCAAACAAAGGCAGTCATGGGAGAAGGCAAGATGGGACCAGGGGAACTGTCAGACTTCCGTGCAAATGTGACCCAGTCTTTGATCTGGAGCTAGAGCATAGCTGTGCACAGAAAACGTGAGGTCCTGGAACCACTGGCTTGCAGTCATTGGTGGGGGCCGACAGGGACTTACAGGACTCCAGCTAGGGCACTGGGACAGCTCCAGAAGGAGCTAAATCTGCAGGCTATCAGCTTAGCATATTCCAGCAAGCCAACGCCCAGCAGCAAGCCTTGGCTTGAAGGACAACCTGCGTGACACAGCACATGAGCTGTAGTCCATTTTCATATCACATGGATCCCCTTCCGCTTTTGTATGCACAAACAGCTCTTACAAAACTGTTCTTCCTCTAAAAAAGCTTAGAAGAGGGAAGCTAATGGTGTGGCCCCTCTCACTGCAGTTGGTTTTAAGGCCACAGCTGGTCCTCTTCACATACCTCCACTATCTACTCAAATTCCTCTCACCCTTAATGCCAAACTCAGTGGGCCTCAGCAGTTACCAGTTCGATGCCTCGGACCTCACTCCTAACAAGTCTGACTGAGCACATTCTCCAGTCGGGGTTGCTGCACTTCTCGGTTCACAGTCATGTTTGGATAAAGGGAGACTGAGAGATACCCCAACAGGTCACTAGAATTCCATACATATTCCGCCCTGTGCCCTCTGCCCTAGCTCCTCCGCCCATCAGCATCAATTACTCCTCAAAGATGACTGTTCCTTTACTTACCTGCTAGTCTTTTCTTTTTTTTTTGACTCAGGACCTTGCACTTGCCAGGCAGGGGGCAGCACCACTAAATGATATCCCCACCCCTTCCTGCTAGGCTTTGACCAAAGGAGGCTCAAGCACCTAGAAGCAGCCATCCTTTGTAGTTCAAGTGCACGGTCCTATGTCTCTGAGCAAGTAGACCTCTAACTCTGCAGAGTCCAGGGTTGTGGGAACAGGAAAGGCCTATGAGTCACTGCAAGGATGTGAAATGGAGCAACTTGCGTTTTCAGTTTCCAAATCCATATATTCTTTCTGGTGGGGACATGGCACCGTACTAGAATATCATCTGATCCAAAGCATATCCCATCGTGT
>PVIC010059548.1:0-10081 GCA_004025085.1 Thryonomys swinderianus | reverse complement strand
AAATTATACACCTCACAATAGAGGACAGTGAGAGGTTCTGCTGAATTTCTTGTCTGTCACTCCATATGGAAAATCCCCAGAGGCACTAAAGGCATCATGAATTGGATTTGCACCCTTTTTTGGGCTGACATACCAATGACAAGCACTGGAATTCCAGAGGACCTGTCCTTCTCTAAACCATCAAAAATAATTAAAAGAGTAATTATGGCAACAGGAAAAGAAAAAGTAATCTGTAAGTTTTGCAAATCTAAGAGTACTTGAAAGTAGACCATACTTAGAAAAAACAACAGAAAAACAGCCAAGGAATATGACAGGATCACTAAAGAGAGAAAAGACAGTTTAGAACTCAGGCACAGGAAAAGGTGATAAATGAAGTTATAGCCATTTTGAGATACTAATTTTCTCCCATCCAATTGTGAAAAACATGTTTGTCATTATACCTTGCTGACAAGACTGAGAAAATCCCTATTCCTAAAGGTTTCTATAGGTAATACAACTTTTAGTACAGCATTAATTATAATAGCAAAATTATTGTTCATGAATCCCACAGACAATGACACCCTTCAATTTCACCTGCATACAATTCCATTTTCAGGAAATATTGGGTGACCTTTCTCCTAGTTTTGTTTCTATTGCATCATGTACTTCCACCTTATATGAGCTCATACAAATTACTATTAATATAACTATAATATAAAGAAAATGTAAACATAAAAATATAGTCAAAGTTATAGATGATATTAGAGAACTTATCTTACCTCCTATGGTAAATTATCTGTGCCACTGTTGACTGACCTACAGACCTACTGCTAACCTCTCTTAACCTATCTTTCCCCAAGCACACATACAGAATTCAGCAGTTGAAGTAAGTAAAAGCTCAGAATGTATCTGTGAGTAAATCCAAGCCCAAATGCATGGATTCTAAACTCAAAATACAACCTACAACAAAATGGTTCTGACTTCTGTTAGTGTGTAAACCTGACATGTTGGCAAACACTGACCAGAACTGACTCTACTACACATTGCCTCCAGTGTGATCACACATATGCTCCAGTGTTAACCCAAGGTTGCATGTACCGAAAGGTCATTTCAGCAATCAACAGGACCCTGACAGTATCCTTCAAGACAGCATCCAAAATGGGAAAGTCAGACAGTGACATCAGAAATCCCACCAGGAAGGAACCCACATGCACACATAAGACAACATCAGATAGTAGGGATGCTTCAACTCAGTGGTGAAGGACTATTTTTAAAACACTTTTGAATGTCAACAGGCACAGTAGCTCCTGTAAGTGCAGGAAACTGAAGCAAAACAGATCCATAAATTCAAACTTAGCTCAGGAAACAGTGATTCCTAAAAACCCTGTCCCCAGTACCACAAACACATGGGCACACACAAATGAATACAAATTGCTTTAGAAGAAATGTTATCAAAATCTAGATCACCTAATGCTATCTAGGAAAATTATGTTCTATTAGATCAAAAAGTAGCAAATAATGTCAAATATTGGAAATGAACAATCAATAAAATAACTAAAACATTATAACCTATCACTGGTTTAGCTACCTCTTTTGTTGCTGTCTATAAAGAAGGGAGGAAACTACAAACTATGCCACTCAGTTTCTTACACACATGCAAAGTCATGTAATTATATTGCAGAACTATCATTAATGCCCTAAGATACACTGAAAATACCATCAGAACTGTAGAAGATCACCCAGGGAGGAAAACCTAGCTTGGATAGTTCTCTGTATTACTGAAGTTAGGAATAGATTTGTTTTATCCAAAATTACTGCTCAGAGTTGAAAAAACTCTGGCTTCAAAAGGAATATTCTATTCTCTTTCTTTCTCCTTGCGTTTATCTTAAGCAATAGGGTCATGTTCTAGAAGGCTCCCCTCTAAACTACTGTGCTACCAGAAAATGTCTGATCTACTTGAACAGAAGAAAGAGAAAAGTGGTATGCTGATCCTTGTACAGAAAGTTCCCCTGGCACCTCATAAATTTTTTAAACTGTCTCATAAATCAGTTCAACCAAGATCACCTAACTTGGTCTCATTACAAATCCTGCTGCCACACTGGGCAGCATCTGAAAATGTAATTTTAAAAGGTAAAAAGAAAAAGAACACTCCCAAAAAAGTTAGAGTAGAGAACTGACAATGTCAATTCATGACAGTCTGAAAACATAGTTTCAGATGCCTAGGAAATCAAAGAAAAACCTGTTAAGTTAACAAAATGCTTTACTACAGAACATTTGTGTTTCTTTCACTGATCCCATAGGTATAATGCTGAGGAAAAGCTTAAATCAGTGTTGTGGAACCTATGGTACACATGTATGTGCCACAGACGGCTGTTTGCTATCATTGAAAGCTCTAAAATGTTCGTATCACTGGCTAAACCATACTTCAGAGCCTAACAGAAAGTCTGCCCCAGCATCTCTCCCACACTGCTTCTGGGGAACATTTAGTCATGGCTGCGAGTTCCCCAGAGCAGAGGCCATTTTTTATTTATCCCTAGTGGACCTTAGTTCAGTGCTTGGCACCATGGGTACGGTATGTAAATATTAAATGTTTGCTTAGAAGAACCAACATTTCTGAGGAAAGGAACTACAATTCAGTTTCCCTTCTCCTTGCAAGTAAAAGCACAAGATCAACATCCTTTTTAAGCAGTGGTTCTCAGAGTAAGAGTCCAGTAAATGGATCAGCAACTGCAGGGAATGTGTTAACAATGCAAATTCTCAGGCCTCAACTAGGCACATTGAATCAAAAATTGGATGAGTCTAGCATTTGGCAGTTTGATAAGCTTTCCAGGTGACTGTAATAGCAAAGTTTGGAAAGAACTGTTCGATGGTTTCTGTGCACACATATACACTACAGACTTCTATTTCTAAGTAGACAACTGAATAATGTAACAATATTTTTTAGATGTTTGGAAATAAAAATCATACACAACAATAAGACAGTTTTTCTAGTATGGTTAACTAATTCCATACACTATCATGAATTTTATAAATCTATTTCTCTCCACTCACAGCAGACCTATTTTACCAATGAAAACAGAAAAAACCAGGCCAACAGCTACAAAAACCACTTTTTATAAACTGACCAGAATATATTAGAAAGTTAATGTTACATAAAGTTGACAAGATCAAGCTCTTGGGGAAGAATGGAGGTCACTCTATATTTATTTCCAATCAAAAGAACTAAGAGACATTTAGGAAGCCCCGGCCTCACCTGTGGCCCTCTTGAGAATCCGGAGGTCTCTATGGTGTTTCTAAAGAGTACACCTAGCTAAGTGGCCAAGAGTATTTAAAGAAGGAGAAGCGACTCTTTTTACATGGAGACATCAATGACTTTTCAACAACAAGGTCCAATTACTCTAATTCTAGAAATTATTCTAATCCATGGCTGAAAAAAAAAATGTCTGGGTCCAAGAAGGGTGTGTTCCGGAGAGAAAGGAGCCCAACTCTCACACACTTGGCAGGTATGCAAAATACCATCAAGAGTAGGAGATCCTGGTATTTTGGTCTTTCCTAAGGAAAGGTGTTCAAACCCAAGGAAAGATCAGAGTCTTCCTGAGTCCCAGAATTTTCAGAGGCATAAAGCTTCTCTGTTTTAAGGGCAAAACTCAACTTACCCTTGGAAAATGAAGAAAGCACCCAGAAACTGTAAGCTTCCGTCCTGGGTTTCATAAATTCATATGCTCCACTAACCAGTGATCTGTTCAGATATTTAAGGGCAACACTTTTCATATTGTGGCTGGCTTGGTAATAACATATATTCACCCAAAGTCCACAAAGCAAAAATACCAGGAATGATCTCTTCCTAATTTAGACTGAAAATAAGTAATTGTGGGCGGTCAAGACCCCCTATTAATTTCCTCCATAATACAGAGGCTCCTGGCAGAGGAGCCTAAAATTGTAATTTTAAAAATATGCCTACTAATTTCCATGGCCAATTTCAAAAAATTCACAATTAAGAGTAATTTTGGTCAAAACACTTTAACAGTGAGTTTTTAATGCACTGTTAAAAATGATCAAAAGGTCTACTAAGGTATGACAAATATAAAAAATGGCATCAAGCTTATCCATCTCTACTATCAATCTAGTTTTAGAGAACAGTCTTTAAACTATGATGGGAGTATTAGTAAACACTTTGGTTAAAATGCTTGTTTTTAAAGCGATATCAAAAAATACAATGTTTAATTAGATATGACCCGAATGTCAAATTTATGCTAACCCTACTCAAATATCAAACTATGTCTTTTCAAACTGTTAATTTGGTGGGGCTTTTTAATATTTCCTAGCAAGCTGAAAAAATGTAATACAGTATTTTATCCACATTTTCCATCTAAAAATCTATCTGTGCCATTGTTAATATATGTAGAATGATTACACAAATAATATGTGTACATAAGAGCACATAAACCACTACTTTATCTTCCATGAAATATTCATTTCTGGAAATACTCAAAATGTTCCAGAAGGATTTTCCTGCTTTACATAACAGTACATATTTTAATTCCCATTTACTTAATTTCAAAAATATCTGCCTTCTTGCAAAGCAAGAAAAAGTGATTTTATTTTTCATTGTCATATTGAAACTATCAATACTAAGGGCACCTTGTTATATAATGAATTTGAACCTATTTTGGATTTTGGGAGATAGCATTGCAACTATAATGACTTGTTTTGGGTGACTCCTGTCCACTGAGCACCAAATACAGAACAACAAACCCAAAATATGCCACTTAAATAAAACTAAAGAGACTGATTAGCGTTTTACTCTTTTTCCTCGAATGCAATATTCTCCAAACATAGCTAAGCATCAAAATCAGCTAGAGAGCTTTCAAAAATTAAAGATTCCCCATCCTCACCTCAGTGATTCACAATCTCCCAGAGTAAGACCTCCAAATCTTTTGTTGGGTTTGAACGACAGTCAAATTTCAGTATCACTACTTGGCACCAAGGAATAAATGAGCAACATCTAACAGCCACAGCAACAATTACAAGTCAAGGTGGTCACAAACTGTCAATTACACATAAGCTGGACTTGTTAAAAACTGAAACACCTACATAGCAACAAGACACAACAGAAAGATAAAGTGAAGACTTTCCATTTCCCATGGAACTCCACAAATATACCTGGAGCCTCCAGCAGCCTACCAGAAAGTACATAAATGTAAAATCCAGAGTAGTGACTTCCAAACTTTAGCAGACAACAGGTTAAACAACCTACAGGGTTTAGTGCACTATTTGACTCAGCAGGAGTGGGTAGGGAAGTTAGAATTGGCATACCTAAAAGTTCCTAAGTGTTGCAGGTGGTCTAGTAACCATGCTTTGAGAACCACCAAGCTAAAATAAGGTAAAAACCAGAGGCTAGGGTGGTGTGGCTCAGTAAGAGTATGTACTTAGCATGCGAGGGACCACAGAAACAATATCTACTATCTCAAAAAGGAGGGTAAAGACAAAGGGGTAAGACAATAGATATGCTAGATTTCAGCTTTCTCAATAAGTCATGCATAACTTTTATTAAGTTTACTGGTACGTTTTAGGTATAAATTATGATCACAATGATCATTGGGGATTTGTACCTGTAATGATGTATCTTGGTTCTTATTTTTTCCCATTCCCTCTCCCTCCATTCCAGTAATCTACCCCTCCCTATGTATATAAATTTTGTTTCTGGTTTTTTCTTTCTTCTCACTTTTTTTTTCCTTCTTTCCTATTCCCTGCCCCTTCTCCCTAGTTCCCCTTCCCCACTGAACACTTTCTTCCTGTGTCACAGTATCTATTAGACATATTGGTCCTCAGTTACACTCAGTTTTTCACACCATGAAATAATTCAGTTCTTACATGTGGTTCCTGTTTATTTCACTTAAGAGTATATCATAAGGCCCAACTATTTAGCCAGAAATGTCTCTAGTTTATATTTTCTCATGGCTCAGTATTACTCCATTTTATAAAAAGCAAAACAAAAAAAATACACATCTTCTTTATTCAATCATCAATTGATTGGCATCTGGGCTGTTTCCAAGATTTAGCTATTACCATCTGTGCCACTATAAATATGGGCGTGCAAATATTGCTGTGGTATGTTTTTAATTATTTTAGTAAAATATCCACAAGGGGAATAACTAGGTCAAATGGAACCTCTTATCCTAGTTTTGAGGACTCTGCACACTGATTTCCACAGTAGTTGCACTTCCACCAACAGTGAACAAGGGCCTTTTTTTTTTCACAGCCCCCCAACATTTGTTATTCATTGATTTCTTGAGAGATGCCATTCTTTGGAGTGAGATGAAATCTCGTTGTTTTCATCTGTATTTCTCGAATGAAAAGTGATGTTGACCATTTTTTCATGTTTATTTTCTGCTTCTACTTTATTGTCAGAAAAATGTCTGTTCATTTCAGATGCTTATTTTTGGATTACGTCTGATTTTTTTTAAGTTCTTTGTATATTCTAGATAGAAGTCTTTTGTCTAAGGAATGGCTGGCAAGAATTTTATCCCATACTGTAGTTGTCTCTTCATTCTGTTGGTAGTTTCACTTGCTGTGCAGAAGCTTTTAAATAATGAGACCCCAGTTCTTTATTCTTTGCACTAGTTCTTCTGTGACTGAGGTTTCCTTCATAAAATCTTTTTGTTCTACCTAATCTATCTTACAGAAGGTTTACTGTTTCTGTTTTAATATTTAGGTCTTTAATCCATTTCAATTTTAGTTCATGCACAATTATGATCAAGTCCTTAAATATCAAAGTTCTAGCTGTTTCTTCTGAAAAAGTGAATGATTACACCAGTGTCTCCTGTAGCTCCAATATGCCCTAGTTCTAGGAAATACAAATTCTAGCTGGATAAGCAATAATTTTAACGATGAAAGGAAAGTCTCATCCCATTAGCAAGCAATGAATTAGATGAACAGCCAAAATTAACAGACATTCAGTGGACAAGTAAGTTGTTGTTAGGAAAAACTGTTAACCCACATGGCTAAGAAGGGGGAAATTATTCTATTTTTATTTCTAGAATCCCGTGCTTGTCAAAAAAAAAAAAAAATCCTTGTCATAGCACGAGCTAAATTTACCTTTGACACCAAGTACCTCAAATATCTGCCAAAAAAGTCCTGTGGCCTTGCCCCCAAATGGGGAAATAGGCTAAGATTTATTCAGTGTCCAAAATACAACAGTTACTAACAGATGTTTTCACATCCTGTTGCTCAAATCTCTACAATGGTATTAAAAACATATCATCTTCATTGAGGCTCATAAAGCATGAGCAACTCACTCTGTGCAGCACAATTAGTGGTAGAGTTAAAGACTGTACAAAGTGTTAACAATTCCAAACCTTTCTTCATAGTACCACAGTTTCCTTATTATTTCTAGCTACCCTGAAAGTTTAAATGCCATAAGAGAGATCCTTTTCTAAAAGGCGAAGTGAGGAAATGTTCTAATGTTGTAAATTAATTTTGAAGAAGGTCATTTTCAAAAAGACATCTTTGAAGAACAGTATTACCCACAGGGAACACTTGAAAGTTAGAACCTAGATGAGTTTCAGAAGACTTCTATTTAAAGGACAAAAAGAAAATCAGATTATTTATGTAAACTCGGTTTTTTAAAATCTTGAACCATTACACTCCTAATTTTAGGGGAAGCTCTGTGTGTGTGTGTGTGTGTGTGTGTGTGTGTGTGTGTGTGTGTGTGTGTAATTTAGAAGTAAAAATGAAAGTATGTATTAATGACAGACACACTGTCACAAAATAGAAGACTATTGAACTAAGAAGGTAAATGCCAAAGAAATAAACATGGTTCCTACTTCCAAGAATAGAATGTATTGCTAAGTGCAGTTTATATACTATGACTATTTCTAAGTACAAAAATTAAATTAATATTTCTAGGCACAAAATAAAACTAAAAGGATAATACATGTGAATCTAAGGTGCAATTCACTGGGGGGGTTGAGACTCTAGCACCTCATTCAACCAGTTCCCTTGCATCCAGGGCTTAGGCCTCACACACTCATGATTATACACACAGTCTGCTCTCCTGACATGGAAACCTGTTTATTCCACACTAAGGAGAATCCACTGATTCATTTCAAATTGGTCACCAGACAGCAGCTGTCAAGTGGTAATAACTTTTGGTCACTCCCTACCAAGGGTGTTTAATACACATGTAAACATAAGTTTCATAAATTGTTCAAATGCATATTTACTCAAAACACCATTATGAGTCCATCAGACTGTTACAGGCTATCAGCTAAATAATATGCATTTTTTAAAGCCTTGGCAGTTTAATAACGTATTTTTACTGCTCACATAACTCAAAAACAGCCTCAGCGTAAAACGTTTAATTTGACACATAAATAGTCCATTATATGGCTTAATCCTCTTTTGTGTTTTCAAAAAGGAAAGTGCCAGGGTATTTCAATTTGATAGAAGAACCACAGTAAAAGAGAAAGAAAAACAATTATTCACACAGTTGATCTTATTTCAAGACCAGACTGAAGGGGACTGGTAAATAGAAAGGGTATCTGATAGACTGGGCATATGGCTTAGGGATAAAGCACTTGCTCAGTATGTGTGAGGCCCTGTGTTCAATCCCCAGCACCACAAAGAAAAAAAAAAAGCCATCCAATTATCAGAGACATTCAGACTAATGGGAGGAGAATAGTATTATTTGGATAGTATCCTAGATATCAATTCTACTCAAAATAGTCAATATCAGGCCAAAGGGTTAGCTTAACGGTTCCAGCACCTGCCTCACAAGCGCAAGGTCCTGAGTTCGATCCCTGGTGACCACATACAATGATGGGCATGGAGACTCACACCCACCAGCAATCAATACCACATACCACAGTGCTGGGTGTGGTGGCTCACGCTTGTAATCCCAGCACTCGGGAGGCAGAGACAGGAGGATTGCTGAGCTCAAGGCTTGCCTGGGCTACATAGAGAGCTCAGAGCCAGCCTGAACTACAAAGCGAGACCCTGTCTCAAAAAAAAAAAAAAAAAAAAATTCAATATGGCCTACTTACATTACAATCCCACTAGTGTTGCTTCAAACAAGGTCCTAGAACCATTGGTAATTTCATATGCAATTCCAAATGTATTTGTTTGTTTTAAGACAATCAAGAGTTAGCTACTGGTTGCCCATTAAATAAAGTAGGAGAATGTTAGGAGTTTAAATTGAGGTTGTCCCTCAAACACCTCACATGTTTGAACAGATTAGATGACAGGATTACTACAAGGAATGTTCTAAAATGTGCTGGAAGAAGCAGGGCCTAGTTGGAAGCAAGTCACTGTGAACATCACCAGGAGAATATATCTCCCTCCCTTGCTCCTCCCTTCTATCTCTACTTCCTGACAGCCATGAAATGAGCCATTTTCCTTTAACTGGCCCTTACACCATGTTCCTTGGGTCTTGTAGCCAGCCAACTGTACAATGAAATTCTCAAATCTAACCAATTCTCTTCCTTTAAGTTGTGGGTTTCAGGTGTTTTGTCACACAGAGAAGAGTGACTCAGCACAGAAAGCTTGCCTTGCTGGGTTTTATGCTTCCTTTTGTCTTATTACTTCCTATGCCCTAATTCTCCCTTTTGGACTGGAATTGTTTACCTGGAGCCACTGCAGGTTGGAAATCTTTTAATTTTCTTTTGGATTTTTACAGATTACAGCTAAGAGACGACCTTGAGTCTCAGAGGAGACTTTGTTCTTGGAAGCACTTTTTATGAATGATACCAAGTTGAACACCATAAAAGCTTCTGCATAAAGATCTTCTGCTCTTAGAAAACATGACATTATCTTTTAGACCTATTTTCCCACTGATTTCATTTCTAAATGAAATCTGTACCATTAATGGCTTATCTACCTGGGCAAATATCTTAGTTTGCCTAGAATCAGAAGATAATAAATAGGAAATGGGACAAAGTAAGACTAATTCTGAATTCCCTAAGATAGAGAGGTGGTAAACTGGAGGAAATACAATTCAATTTTCTCAGTATTCCAAAATGAGCTGGCTCCCATCCAGTGAAGAAAGTCAAGAATCTTCTAGAATTGGGCCCAGAGGAAGAGTGGGTTTAAGAATGGGTCATCT
>PVIC010059547.1:0-10105 GCA_004025085.1 Thryonomys swinderianus | reverse complement strand
GTACTTTAAAAGAAGATTATGAAATATCATGAAGAAAATAATTTTGTTTGTGAAAAACAACTGTGTTCTACCATCTCTTTCTCTAGATATATCTGCTAAGATAATGTAATGGATTTCCTAATAGTAATTATCTTTAGATGTGCTTTTTATTTCTCATTTTTCTTGCCTACTTCTTTAATTTCTAGTTGTGTATGGCTAATATACTATGGTTTTATAATAAAATTATGAATATAGTTTTCAAATGCTGAGGCTGTCTGAAGGCATGGGATAGTCTAGGCAATGATCATAGTCTTGATGTTGTGAATGATTAGGGTTATAAGTCTTTTCCAATATCCTTGCAAGTGACTGACTCTCTACATACTCATGGACCTCCCATGGTAGGGCTCCCACTGCCTTCTGAGGGAGCCCATTCCATATGTTTGCCCAAGACTTCTCCTTCGAGTCACAGATTCTGTGTTTTTTTGTTTTGTTTTGTTGTGGTACCAGGGATTGAACTCAGGCCCTTGTGCTTCCGAAGTAGGCATGGTACCACTTGACCTAAATCCCCGGCCCTGATTTTGGATTTTTACAGTGGATCCCTATTTATTTTTCTTACTTCACTTTTCCCCTTTATATTCTATTTTCAATAGGATAGTCCTCAAAAAGTACAACTCATGTCACTCTTCTTCATAAAAACACCACTTTTTACCTCCCTCAAGAGAAAATTCAGGAACTTTTCATAACTTAGAACATCACAGACCAAAGTATGATATTGCTTTGCTTGTTCTGGACAAATTATTTCTAACTAACCTTATCCTGTTTTGATGACCTCATCAGAGTACAAAGAACAACCTATTATGTCATTGCTGATTTATATATTGTGCATGACTATGACGACTTTATCAATTTTGACACATATGTATAGCGTACTACCTAGATACACATATACACAGATATCTACATAGCTCTAATCAGTTTTAGTCTATTGTGAGGGAAAAAGAAGGAAGATAAATCAAGAAGAAAGAGAATTTGAGCTGTGGCAATGTGGAGAAAAGCAAACTCGTATATACTTTCGGTGAGAATATAAATTAGTATAGCCACTATGAAGAAAAGTATGGAGGATGCTCAAAACACCAAAAATAGATGTACCATGTGATCCAGTTACATGACTTCTGGGTATATAACCAAAGAAAAGGGAACTAGAATATCAAAGAGATATCTTCACTCTTAACGTTTATTACAGAACTATGCATGATGGCTACATAGGAAATCAGCCTAGTTGCCCCTGAGTGGATGAATAGATACAGAATCTATGGCACATATACTGAACAGACTACTATTTGGTCATAAAAAGAATAAAATGCTATCATCTGCCACAAAATAAATGGAGTTGGAGAGTGAAATAAGACAAATATAAATAAACACTGTATGTTCTCTCACACACGTGGGAGCTTTAAAAAGTCCATCTGAAAGGCCAGTGATTGCTACAGGCTGGCAAGGAAGGGGTTAAGGGGAAGTTGAATAATGGGAGCAAGACATGGTTAGGTAGAAAAACAACTTCTAACGTTCTGTCTTTTTTTTTTTTTTTTTTTTGAGACAGGGTCTCGCTTTTTTTGTAGTTCAGGCTGGCTCTGAGCTCATTATGTAGCCCAGGCAAGCCTCAAACTCAGCAATCCTCCTGTCTCTGCCTCCCGAGTGCTGGGATTACAGGCATGAGCCACAATGCCCGGCACTGTGATATGTGGTACTGATTGCTGGTGGGCGTGAGTCACCACACCCAGCATTGTATGTGGTTTCCGGGGATTGAACTCAGGACCTTGCACTTGTGAGGCAGGTGCTGGAACCACTGAGCTAACCCTCCGGCCCTCTAATGTTCTATAGTACAGTGAAGTGATGTTAATATACAATAACTCATTATGTATTTTATGAACAACTAGAACAGAAAATCCTCCAGCCATAAAGAAGGGTTAAAAACATGGAGAGAATAGTTACCCTGACTCAGTCAATAAACATTGTGTACATGGACTAAAACATCACACTGTACTCCATCAATATATATAATTTTTTTTTTTGAGACAGGGTTTTGCTTTGTAGTTTGGGCTGGGCCTGGCCTCACTATGTAACCCAGGCAAGCCTCAAACTCAGCAATCCTCCTGCCTCTGCCTCCCAAGTGATGGGATTACAGGTGTGAGCCTGTAATCCACCATGCCCAGCATTGTGGTATGTGGTGTTGATTGCTGGTGGGTGTGAGTCACTACACCCAGTATTGTATGTGGTTGCTGGGGATTGAACCAGGGACCTTGCACTTGCTAGGCAGGCACCAGAACCACTGAGCTAAATCTTTGGCCCACATATAAAATTTTTTTAAATTACTAAAAACAAAAAAACATATCATATCTCAACTTAAAAATCATTTCTCCAATTAACTCTTCTCTACTCCCTCATTAGATCAATTTTCTTTAATGAAATACATTTTTTTTTTGAGATAGGGTCTCGCTTTGTAGTTCAGGCTGGCCCTGAGCTCACCATGTAGCCTAGGCAAGCCTCGAACTCACAGCAATCTTCCTGCCTCTGCCTCCAGAGTGCTGGGATTACAGGCATGAGCCACCATGCCCTGCACTGTGGTAGTGGTATTGATTGCTGGTTGGTGTGAGTCACCACGCCCAACATTGTATGTGGTTACCGGGATCGAACTCAGGACCTTGTGCTTGTGAGGCAGGCGCCGGAACCACTGAGCTAAATCTCTGAACCTGAAATGCATTTTAAAAGGAGAATTTGATCCTAGGGACTAAAACATGGTGAGGGGGGAAATCAAGACAATTTCGGTGCTAAAAGTATCAACAATATAAATAAGATGTATTACAGTTCTTTGAACATTTTATAGAGTATGTTTTTAATAAGATTAAATTAGCTTCTGTGGAAGAAACATTGTGGTAGGTATTCTTGATCAAAATGAAAATCAATGAATAGAGAAGGAATTGAAGATAGGGGGTTTTCCCTCTCAGGATACACTCTGTCTATATAAGTGTGATCTTAAACATCCCTGAGAATTCTAGACCGAGGGCCTCAGAGAGTTGGCAAGTTAAAAGATGATGAGAGGGGCTGGGAGTTTAGTTCAGGTGGTACCGCACCAACCTTGGACACACAAGGGCCCAAATTCTATCCCTAGTACTGCAGAAGATGATGATGAGAATGACTCCGTACTGACATTCCATTCAGTAAATATTTTTTAATATCTCCTCTCTGCAAATGATTGTGCTGAGTTCTGTGGAAATACACAAATGAATAAAGCATTGACCTTGCTTTTGATGTCTATAGTTCAATAGTGTGCAAGATTAAACAGTTAAAAGAGTTTTTAAAAGACTTGGGCAAATGTTTATGACAATGTTAAAGTCAAAAACTGGCATACAAAATTACATAGTCGGTATGAATTCAGGTGTGTAAAAAGTTTCCAGAGGAAGATTAGGAGAAAGTATGCTGAAATGTTAAAAATATGTCAATCATGTCAGAGTGAATTATGTTGCTTTCTCTCCACTTCTTTCTTCTTTTATGTATGTACCAATTTTCTATCATAAAATGTATCATCATGCTTTACAATCATTTAAAAATTGAGTTAACTCTCCCTATTTTGCTTCCATCCTTGTGTAGCAGGACAGTAGAGCCTTTACTCTGAATGTTGAGGTTCTTGGCCTTTAAGTGATCAATAAGAATTGATCACTGTGTTATATAGCTTTCTATCACTGTAACAAATTACATGGATAATCAACTTACAAATGAAAAGAACTACTCTGCTCATGATTTTGGAGATTCTAGCTTCAGACCAGTTGAGCCGTTCTTCTGGGCCTTTGATAAGATAGCACATTTTGGTGAGAGTGGGTGGCAGCAAATTGATCACTTACCTCACAAGTCAGTGGACCCGCCACACTTCACCTTCCAAATTGTCTCTAGTGTCTCACCCTAGGCCCGGGAGAAATTTAAAGGCAAAATATTTGAGCACCACAACATTGAGTTAGCAGCAGCGAGTCCTAGGTTATGGTGACCTGAGCTTAGACCCAAAGGACCTGAGCTCACCACAAGATGCTGTTACCTTAAGCAGTTAATTTCCTTATATTTTATTTCCTGTCCATAATGTGGGGTTAATACAACTCTACAGTGTTATAGAAGATAGTGAATGTGCTTAATGAACTACAAGGTTTTGTATAAATGTCAAACTTTATTAATTAAAAATACAGACTAGTTGCAATGATAGTGATAGAAGCCAATATGAAGTCTAATAGCATTTATTTTATAGTGTCAAGAGAAAAAAACCTGGGGTCTCACAGTCTCCTTGAGTGTGTGCCCCCAATACTGTAAGAACTTCCTACTTAGCTTCTGCCTCCCAAAAGTTCCACCACTTTCCAGGGTTGCCACCCTGGACGTTGAATCTCTAACATCAGGCCTTTGGGGCATTCACTATCCAATATTGCAGCGTTGGACCATCCAGTGTTTCTTAAACATAATCGACTTTCGTGGGTTGTGCTGTTCCAGTTCTTTTACACCTTTCATTTCTATTTCTCCCTTTAACAACTCCAACTTTGTGTATCTCAGGCTCCCTCCTGTTACTTATCTTGGGGATGACTCTGTATGCATACTAAGGGATCTGTGACTTTGGCATCATGTCTGGTTCCGAATCATGGCGTGTGAATCCTGGCCTCTCTAAGGAATATCAAGAGCCAAGCTCCTCATCTATAAGCCATTCATTCTGACCCCTCCATATTAGAACACTTCCCAAGTTAATATGAGGCAATGGGGTAAAAGGAAAGATGTGGGACAGTATCAAATTCTTTTGAGCCTGTTTCCTCATCTGTAAAACTGCACCTAGGGTTAGAACGAAACTTCAAAAGAGTTAAAATATGTAAAGAACCCAGCATGGTGCCCACATACGACAGCTGTTCCAGGAACTTTCTTTCCCTTCTTTCCCCCCTTCCTCCATTTCTGCCATCTGCCTGAATTCAAGAATGACGATCTTCAGGGCATATTGTCTGTGCTTCTTATTATATACATCTATTAAAGATCCAGTTAATCTATTTTGGTTGCTATCAAAGCAAAGGATTGCCATCAAAATGTCTATTTATGCAAACAGAATGGAGTACTTTACTGATCGGCCAATTAGTACTGTTCTAATATTTTGGTCTAGTCTCAGCTTCTGAGAGATTCTTCTGCAGTTAACAGAATGTCAGTGAATAAAATAAATGTATTGTGTAGAATTAGAACTAACAAAAAGAATTATTGAAATCACTTAGTCTTATTTCTGTCCATTTTTTTTTTTTTGTTATATCTGTTTTAGCCATTTTTTCTATCACTGATGAAGTTAAAGGAGCGAAGAGCCTGGGCTTTTTCTGCCCTAGTGTTACGTACATTAGAGTATCAAGAAATAATTGTGAGTTATCTTGCTGGTGGAGTGAGTCTTTCCAACTTGATGGCCCTTGATGTTAAAGTGAGAGACAACATGTTAAGGTGGGGAGTCCTTTAACTTGGACTTGCATTCAGACTCTGAGAATGGGAAGTAATTCCTCCTTTGTAGGGCTAGTGTAAAGATAAAACTGGTCAACACCTATGAAATCAGTTTTTAAGTTCTAGGAATCTAAACTATTATTATTTCTTGGACTGACACATAAATCATCCAGAACTAGCCATCTCTAGCCTTTCCTGATATGTTTAAATATTTATTTTGTTTTCCTCCATGTTTGTCCTTTAAGCAAAACAATCAACAACAAAGCAAACCATAGCTGTCTTTAAAAATTAGCAGCCCAAGAACCTCAGCTACTATATGTTTTGTCATTTAACTAATGCAAAACTTAAAGTCACTGTGCAATGAGTGTTTATTGAATAGTGATGACTGAAATAGATTCATACCATCCTTGTGGTAATAATGTAGTCACGGTGACTTTTTAACAGAGAGGCAACCAAAATTTACTTGCCATTCTAGCCAAGGAGCTGAAAAGCTGTGATCAATCGGGCTGGAGCTCCCCCAACACTGTGCAATAAATGCAATTAGGCTTTAGGTTGGCTTCTATTACTGTAGTTCCAACTAATATGTATTTTTTAATTAATGAATTTTAACATTTATAGAATTTTTGTAGCTCATTAAGCAGATGCAATATGTAATATCTCCTGTAACACTGTAGAGTTGCATCAATCCTGTACTATAGACAAGGAGAAAATATGGAAGATATAAGGATATTAACTTGCTTAAAATAATATAGAATCCTGCTGTGAACTCAAGTCCTTTGGGTGCAGGCCCAGAGGACAATGACCTAGGACTCCTGACATGCTGCTGCTGATGTGACACTTGAATATTTTGCCTCTGAGTCCCCCCAGGGCCTAGCATGAGACACTAGGAGACAATTCGGTTTTGAAGGTGCAGAGTGGGAAGCTGGCTGTTCTACAATTGCTTGCTGAGCCATCTGCTCTCTCTTCCTCTTCAGAAATGATGCATTTGTTACTGTGGGCTGCTTTTGCTGAATATTTGGATTATGTCACTTTCTCTGTATGTCACATGTGGGGCATTTGGTGACATACAATACAGCCTACGTTGGTTTCCCTACGTAATGCAATAGGTGCACGCACATTTGCTTTCATTTCAGTGTCTGAAAATTTTAATGTCATTTAGACAAGTCACATGCCTTTGCAACAATAGAGGCCTTCATATTTTCAACTTCCCTTTTTGTGTAATACTTATTAGAAATTAAGAGAAAAACCACCACATTCACACATATGCACAACAAAACAAACCTCAGGAATCTATTAATTAGGTAGGACACTCTTCCATCATGTCCCTCAGTTTTGACCTAGTAATAACAATGGTATTGTGCAGGTTTGACTGTTATTTTACAGTTTGGTAGCCAAGTTATTTATGTGTCCTAATAATTATGAAGAATTTTCCTGGAACAATTTCTAAATGAACTAGCGGTTAAAGGGCTTATGTGTGGGAGGGAGAATTAATTTTTATCACAGTGGAAATGTTTGATAAGATGATTAGAAAGCAAAAGACATGAGGTGATACTGCTCCTAATTTGTTTCATGACCTTGGGGAAGTAATTTTACCTCTTTAGGCTCCACTTATCCCCTCTATAAAATGATGAGTGCAGAAGATCTTTGATAATTCTAGCTCTGTGGTTCTATGATTGATTTTGTGATATATAAAAATTAGAGATGGCATGGAGGGGGCGTTTCAGAGTTAAGTGGTTACAAACAGTTCTTTTTTTCTTGTTGTGAATAGAAAGAATTATAGGTAGACTATAAGGCTGTGCAGGTATGAGTATGGAAAGAGTAGAAAGCTTACTGTTTAGATAAAAGCCCTATATGAGGAAACATTTTGGCCAACCAAAAACTTGGAATATGTTATTTCTGAGAATGTGTTTATGGTTTGTTAGAGTATTTGGAATCCCCTAAAGGGTGATGGATGGTAGCTTATTGGATTGGACTTGATTAATTTTTTTCATTCTTTAAATACAGAGAGTAATTACTGAGTACCAGGCACTGTACTTAATGCTAAGGGGTTAAGGGTGGATTTAATCTGTTACCTGACTTCAAAGGATTCCCAGTCTAATGAGGAATGTAGATCTGTAAACATAATACAAGAGCAGTAACAGAAATAATGCACAAATTAATACTTGGCAAGGAGGGTGAAGAGTAACTTACTAGAAAAGGCTGATGAAGAAAAGGTACAAAGTCAGCCTTACAGGATAAGATCACTTCTAGGTAGAAAAAGTATGTGATAGAGAAAAGATGTGGAAGGACAGTGTAAGCAGAAGGAACAGCAGGTAAGGCCATAGGTGTGTAAAGTGCATGACAGTAGCAAGTAGTGTTCTGTAGCCGGGGCATGTGTGATATGTAGGTTGATGATGCTGGAGAGAGTGTTCAGAGCCCAATTGTGAAGAACCTTGATGCTAATCAGAAGAGTTTAAATTTCATTCTATTCCTATTGAGCATCTTTAAGCAGTAGTTTAGTATAAACAGTTTTGGGGACACCAGTGCTCCTTTATTACTGACCATGGCGTATTCACTGAAGAAGTCTAGGTCAACTGAGTGTGGAGATAGAAGTTTAATTTAGCTACTGAATTCATTTCTTAACAGTTTCCCTTTAGGGAAACTTTAGTTGTTTTTATGTTCTTGCCAATAAGAAGGGTGGTAGTAGTAGCTAATCAGTGGTGTCTATTTGATGTGGCTGGATAAGAAGAGGGAGTTTTGTTTGCAATTAAAGTAGAGTCACTTAAAAAAGGAAAAAAGGGTTGGAAGTGGAAATCCTAGAAGAAGATCTTTCAAAGAGCAAGCAGCCACAGAGATAACAACTTGGGAGATGGCTCCAGAGTGGATTATGTTAAGAACTAGTAAGGACAGCTTCACAGGGGCTGTTTCCTTTGGAAGTCCAGGAGGTATATCTCTTTCTGGCTAGTAATATGTAAGAGAATGCAGTATCAGTTTTCAGTATTTTCACGAGCATCAGGAGGACTTCCTGTCATAGTCATTGTCATAAATATAGCAATTGTGGATGCCTTCTGCTGAATACAGCTGGCTAATAGGAAGGTTGGGTGTTGACTTGAATGGGCATTATTATTACTGTTAACCAACATTTCTTTTTCTCATATGTCTCAAATGCTAAGAATCAATTTCTGAACTTCAGCAGAAAAACCCTGGTAGGGAAATGAGTACCAGGAAATCCTATAAATCCTTCATATGATTTCTAGTATCCAATGGCTAAATGTTACTCTTTTAAAGCCGCTTTTGAAAGAACACGCAGTAAGGATAAAAGTTCCTCAGGAAGGTTTAGGTCAGTAACACTTTAATCAGTCTCTGAAAGTTTCTCTTGTTCTTTGATGAGCATTTCTCTCCGTTCTGCCTTTCTTTCCCTCCCTTTCTCTTCCTTTTGGATAACTGGAACTCTGGAGTTTGCAGGGCTGCAGGGGGAGGTTGAAGGGCTTGTGGCTGAGAAGGCAGCCAGAGCTGGGGAATAAAGCCTTTGGGGATGAAGAATGAGATCAGGGCTGAGGAGATTGAGGGCTGATGAGGCAGATGTGGCCTGGGGAAGGGTCGGGGGCAATGGGACATCAGGCATGTTATGAGGTAGGGTCAATGCATGGCATTTATCAGGGATTAGGCAGAGCTAAATGCACAAACAGGGCTGGTGGAGTCAGAGTTCTTTCTAGTATAGAATTCGGTAAATGGGTTAAATATAATGTAGACATGTGACTGATGTTGAAGATAATAGTAATCCAGGTTTTCCCATGGGACAAACAGTCACAAACATGGAAAACGAGAAAGCTAGGCTGAACCCTATGCCACTGAACTGAAATTAGAAATGATGTGATTTGTGGGAAGTGGATGTACATACACTCACACATACAGAGTTAGTAACAAGGAAATACTGATTCTCGAGACATGGCTGACCCTAGGATCGGGGAAGTAAAATGAAAGGTGAGCCTCAAACATTTTGCCGTGGCAGGTAAAAAATGATGGGAGCTCCTGGGTATTTATCTAAATGAACTGAAAACTTTATGTCAGCAGCAAAATGTACATTGTTTATAGATATACTGTTATAAAAGCAGATTTATTCATATTTTCAAAAAATAAAAACAACTAAGATGTTTTTGACAAGTGAATGAGTAAACAATGTGTGTTATAGCCATACAATGGGATATTATTCAGTAATAAAAAGAAATGTGCCATTGAGGTCCAAAGAAACATAGAGAAATGTCATATTGGTAAATGAAAGAAATCAGTCTGAGAAGTCTACGTACTGCATGACTCCCTCTGTATTATATTTTGAAAAAAGATAAAATTATAGAATCAGTTAAAAAACCGGTAGTTAGGAGTTTAGGCAAGAATGAGTAAGTGTAGCACAGGGCAGTTTTAGAGCAGTAAATTTATCCTGTATGATATGGTAATGGTGGAACAAGAAACTGCATTTTTCAAAATTCACAGAGTATGCAACACAAGAGTTAACCCTAGCATAAACTATGAACTTTGATTAATAATGTGCTGATACTGGTTCAACTTTAATCCACATTTATGCAGTAGGTTAATAATAGGAGAAACTGTGGGGAGGAATAGAGATGGTAGAAAAGAGAAGGAATGTATAAAACCT
>PVIC010059546.1:0-10112 GCA_004025085.1 Thryonomys swinderianus | reverse complement strand
AAGAGAAAGTTTCTTTCCTTGTCATATTCTGCTTTCAAATGAAGTTTGAGATTCTAACTTTCTTGTACAGAAGATAGTTATAACAGGAAGCATGTTTATTCTGACATGCCAGATTAAATATATGGAACATTTTAAAAACTATTTCTTCCTCCAAAACAAAATTTCTTATCTGCACTTCCCCTCTCTATTTTCACTGAGTGTGCATGCAAGTGATATGTGCCAATATTTTTGTAAGTGTGTTTGTTTATTCTCAGAGGTATATTCCAGAGACAAATAATTTTTATGTGACATAATAGCTGCTCAGACAGTCCTTGCCAAAGCCATGAATAGCTTTACTAGGTTAACAATTTAAGTATATAAATCCATTGTAATTAAAAAAATAGACAAAATAATAGTAAAAATTTGAAATTTTAAAATGCATTAGATTTATTAGAATGCATGTGTGTGTTTTTTTGTGACCCATATCTAATGCTTTTAAAAAGTCATTCAAATTTAAGTCTTCTGATTACACTTCTTTTTAACCCATTACTTATTTCAACCTCTTTAAAGTACATAATACCACCAGGAGTCATTTTACTGATGAGACTAAAGCTGCTAAAGCAAGGACCTGAGTTATCTTTTTCACCCCAGAATTTCTCAGCAATTAGATCAGGATCAAGCATAAAAATCAGACTTTACACATATGGTCACGAACCTATTACTCCCTAGAACTTATCCTCCGGGTGGCTAATTGCTCTCCTTGAAATTACCTCCAACTTTTTTTAGCTCATTGTGTATGCATTGCTAACTGCCTGGAAGAGTTTGGAGCAATTCTCTCTTCATAGTTCTTACTCCTCCTTCCAAGTTTGCTTGATCACATCTGGGACTCACATCTTTCATTAAATTTTTTCAATAATATCTTGTGGAAATTTTTCCTTAATTATTACTTAAATAAGTTATTGCTTCATCTGATATTTTAGTTGTCTAAGTGTAATATCCCTTGAGATAGCTACCATTTTATTTTAGTATTAGCAAGAAAACTAGTAAGAACATAATGGTTTCCAATGTCATTTTTGTGGTGTTGCCACCCTATACTAGGTTAACAACAAGACTTCATAACTGTTCGTCAGTGTTTGCTTTACCTTATCACAGTATTTTCTAGTCTGTATCACTGCTAAGTGTTTAATAATGTTTAACTTTACATCAAGCAATATAGCATAAAATTTACACAGAAGAAATAACAATGAGTAGGAAAATCAGTAGAGTGATGTAATTTTAGCTATTTGGGACAAATTGGAGCAAAGGGAACACACTTATATCCCTCAAAGTGACAGATATTTGGTAACACTACAAGGGTCAATGCTACAGTTTTGCTCTGAGCATTAGGATTTAACATCATTGAGTTCATTCTCCTCTCTTTTAGATTAGATCACAGATATAGATAGATAGATCAATATATATATCACAGATAGATCTATATATATCACAGATTTTATATATATATATATATACTTAAATTTATATATATTATATAAATATATATTTATATATACTTTAATTTTATATATATAATCACAAATTTAATCACAGTAGTTAATATATATATGTATATATATAAAATTAAAGTTTCCCATTCAGTGACAAGTTTCCTTCCTTGTCACATCCTGCTATCAAATGAGGTGAAGATTGAGATTCTAGCTTTCTTGGAACTTTTAGAAATAAAATTATAGTACTTCTTTCTCAGTTCCATTTATTCGTGCATTTTGAAAATTTGTAAAAAGGATAGTTTTCAAATTTTCAGTCTGTTTAAGGGCTTTTTAGAATTTTATATACTAGAAGCAAAAGATTGGATGGTTTTATATTAGAATGTAGCCTGAACTGTAATTAAGGAACTAAAAAACTTTCTCTTTTATTTTTAAAATTACATTCATACAAAAGAGCTGATGATTATTTTTAATAAGAATAGGTTGGAAGATAATGAAATTCCTGACACAATTGACTCCAATAGGATGAGTATGTTAAATGCCAAAGGCAAGGTCCTTCTGTAGAATGAGTTTTATATTTATCATCTTCATATATACAGCTGGCAGAATATTAATAGTGAATTACTGTCAACCAAGTCTAAAATGGAAAGGCACTACTGAACAGGAGAAGCACCATATGCCTTCCACGATTCAGGTACAATAATGACATTAGGAGAGTGATTAAGTGTAACCACCAAGAGTCCAGGTGTAACCTGACAGATGCTCCATTTCCTGTCTAACTGTGCATCTTAATGCACTTGTCAGCTAAAAACACTACTAAACTTTTAATGCCACTGGCATATGTGGAAATATGGATTTGTTGTTTAAGTAAACTCTTGGTATAACAATAAGTTCTTTACTACTGATTTTACTTCTGACTCTCATAATAAAATGATGAATATATATTTATTAACTTTTACAAATTTAATCACAGTAGTTAATGCTTACTGAAATTTTCTATTTTCCACTATTCTAATTGAGTGATAAGTGTAAAAATGTTTCCCCATGGATACATTTAGTGAGTGAAAGAATTGAGATTCATATTAATTATAAAGGCTACAGTTTTGGACAGGTTAGAGTCCAGTTTTTCCAATACCATTTGTTAAAGAGGCCGTCTTTTCAACATTGAGGATGTTTGGCTCCTTTTTCAAAGATGAGGTGGCTTAGTGTATCTGGAGTTCTTTCTGGATCTTCTAATCTATTCCACTGGTCCTTGGGTATGTTACATTGCTAGTACTATGTAGTTTTTTTTTTTTATCACAGTGGCTAAACTGGGCTATAAGCTGCCAAAAACTAAAGCTAGAAGTATCTCTTTCACCATGTACTAAACTAACGTCACAATGGATTTGAGATTTAAACATTAAAACAGAAACAATAAACCTGCTGCAAAACAGGTGAGGTAAAACTCTTGGAAGCATTGGCTTAGGCAGAGACTTTATGAACAAAACCTCTATGCATGAGACCTAGCAGAAAGAATCAACAAATAGGATCTCATCCTACTGAAAAGCTTCTGCACAGCAAAAGAAACCACTGCCCCTGCTAAAGGACAACCAGCAACATGAGAAAAAATCTTTACTTGCTCTTTCGCAGACAAAGGACTACTATCTACAATATATAAAGAACTTTAAAAAAAATCAGTCCCCTGAAGTTTAAAGACCCTATTAAAAAATGGGCATCAGAAATGAACAGATACTTCTCAGAGACAGAAGTCAAAGCAGCCAAGAAGCATATTAAGAAATGTTCAACGTCACTAATCATTTGAGGGATTCAGATGAAAATAACACTGGGATTTCATCTCACTCCAAAAAGAATGGCTGCTATTGCAAAATTAACCAGCAAGAAATGTAGGCAAGGCTGTGGGGAAAAAGGAACCCTTCTCCACTGTTAGTGGGATTGTAGACCTGTACAACCATTATGGAGATTCCTCAGAAAACTAGGATTAGAGTTCCCATTTGACCCTGGTATTCCCCTGCTAGGAATATACCCAAAGAAATTAAAAGATTTATATTGTAAAGACACACACACACACACACACACACACACACACATATATATATATATATATATATATATATATATATATATGCACCCATGTTCATAGCAGCTCAATTTGTGATAGTCCAATCTTGGAAACAACCCAGATGCCCATCAACTGGAGAGTGGATAAAGAAGATTTCTTTTTAAATAAAATGGAGTATTACTCTGCCATAAAGAATGACGTTTCATTCATTTATGTGCAAATGGATACATCTTCAGGACACACTAATAAGTGAAATAAATATATCCCAGATATTTAAATACCATATATTTTCTCTGGTATAATAAACTGTAGATGTAAATGAGTTTTAGAATGTATGATAGATTTTGTAAAATAGGAAATATTTAAAGGGAATGTGGTGAAGGAATGTAATCAAGGGAAAGAATAGATATGATTTGGAAAGAAAAAGAAAGAGCATGTACATAACAGGTGGGGAGTTGTAGGTGGGTAGGGATATGGTTAAAAGTGAGAATTAACTTGTGTAATATACTGGTCCAAATTCCCCATGTTGAGTGTGATTGTGAACTGTATATAAAATGTACTAATGAAGAATTCAATTTAAAAAAAAACTACAAAACTAGAGAAAAACCAAGAATAAAGAAAAAAATATATTCATAAAGGCTATAATACTATCCAATTTTAAATATTAAAAATATTTTCTGCAAATTTTGGCATCTATAAAAGCAAACACTGACCTAGACCAGTATTTTTAGTCACAATAAGAACTGAGTTCATAGAAGAAAGTCTTGATGGTGGTGTTTAATGTATCTATTTGTTCTGACTGTTGTTTGACACTTCTCCCCTCAAGAGATGGAACTCAATTTCTCAATATTACATATAGGTTGGATGTAGTGATTTACATTTTTAAAAATTTGAATCTTTATTGGTACATTATATATACACATCATGATCACACACAACATAATTTACACCAGTATATGACACAATGTAGTTCTCATTTTTCCCATTCCCTCATCCACCTTACAACCCCTACCCCTATATACATAAGCTTTGTTTCCCTTTTTTTATTAACATCACATTTTTTCCCCTTGTTACTGCTACATTTTATTTTCCTTTGAATATCTACCATATCCTCTAGAGTTCACTACATGTTCAGTTTCTCATACCAGAGAAAACATAAGATATTTACAAATCTGTGACCTATTTATTACTTTTTTATGACATGTCTATTTCATTATTACTATTGTTTTTATTTTGCTTATCAGTTCTTTTTTTCCCAGCTGGTATTTTCATGAAAGAATTAAAAGCATCATACCACAGAGACATACCACATTTATAGCAGCCCTGTTTGTAATTGCCAAATTGTGGAAATAGCCCAAATGGCCTTCAACAGGAAACTGAATAAAGATGTGTGAGATTTTATATATATAAAATTGAGTATTATTCAGCTATAAAAATGATAAAGATGTGTAGCTAAACGATGCACCTTGATGTCATACTCATAATTGAAATAAATAAGACACCAAAGTGATCTATTTTTATAAAGTAGAATCAATGGGGATAATATGCCACTTTTAAGGTTAGGTTGTAAGTAGTCTGTGGCACTCCATCAATCTCTCCTGCATCACCGACTCTGGGGGAAACTGTGCTTTCTGCAGCTAACTGAGATTCATGTGCCAGGGAGCAGAATCGCCTTGTAAATAGTGTGGGAACTGAATGTGGGGGCTGAACTTCATCAGCAGAAGTCTGAAGTGTGAGGACCACAGCTCAGAGCTACTGCTCATGCCAGCCTCGTGAGAGGCTCTGAGTCAGACCCACTCAGGTAATCTGTATCTACATTTCTCAGTTTTCAAAACTGGCTAAATAGTGAAAAATCTAGTATTTAGAAAGCTGTGATGTTTTAAAGCAATTTTTACCAATTTTTCTGAGTCACTTGAACAAAAATGAATAGTACATAACTGAAGAAGTAAATGAACAAATGACAGTACAGTACATTGGAGAATGCAGCTTGAAATTGCTAGACTACAGGATGTCTTCTTCTTTCTTCTTCTTCTTCTTTCTTCTTTCTTCTTCTTCTTCTTCTTCTTCTTCTTCTTCTTCTTCTTCTTCTTCTTCTTCTTCTTCTTCTTCTTCTTCTTTCTTCTTCTTCTTCTTCTTCTTCTTCTTCTTCTTCTTCTTCTTCTTCTACTACTACTACTACTACTACTTTGTAGTTTTTTTGAGCAAGTTCTCACTTTGTAGTTCAGAATGACCCTGAACTCACTATGTAACCCAGGGAAGCCTCAAATTCATGACAATCCTGCTGCCTCTGCCTCCCGAGTGCTAGGATTACAGGTGTGAGCTACCATGTCTGGCACCGTGGTGTGTGGTACTGACAGCTGGTGGGCGTGAATCACACAACCAGCATTGTTGTATGTAGTTACCAGGGATCGAACTCAGGACCTTGTGCTTGAGAGGGAGACACCAGAACCACTGAATTAAATCTCTGGCTCCAACTTTTCACCGCTGATTAAGCATGGCATATGTTCTAACCTCAGGAGACAATCAATATTTCTTCCACAGGTGGTGCCTTTCATGTTTCTAACACTTTTCACAATTATCTTTCCATTTTACCTCTAATTACCTGTAAGAGCCTTTGTGAGATCACATTTCCTATCTCTAGGTAGGTATTTATACTTTTCCTTTATTCCCATAACACTTTGCATAACATTTTTAGTGCTGATCATTTAAATATTTATATTGTGTGCAGTAAAATAAGTTTTCAAGTGGAAAGACATAGTGTCAGTCATACTTTACACCCTAATGCCTGGGATTTGGTTCCGTATAAATTAATAATTCTGTTATAAATTGTTATAACATGTTATTATTAGTAAAATTTATCAGCCCCTGAAGTTAAAAGTGCATATAGGAACTATTACAATGTTTAGCTAATATAAATTGAAAAAAATATAGCAAACTAAATTACCTTCCCAAATCTTCCCATCTTTTCTTTGGAAAGACATCTTTCTAACAAAATATTTCTTTCATAATTTTGTCACCTAAAGAAATGTAAATGCCTAGTAGTTAGATAAAAATATAAATGCACCTTACGCTATTTTTTCTTACCCATGCCAAATACAATAGCAAAAAAATTCAGCTTTACTTTTCTGCTGTACTAGGGATTGAATTCAGAACCTTGTGCTTGCCAGGTAGACGCACAGCACCACTGAGCTAAATACTCAACTCAACTTTACTTTCAAAAGGCTTCCATAACCTTCCATACTTAAAGACATCCACTACTAGTTTCTGTCCAAATTACCAGTGTCTAATACTTAACTAATGCCTCTTCTTTGATGCATTTTACACTGTCAGTTTAGGTTTCAGATGAAAGCAGAATTTTGAAAGTACATTTCAAATCATAGTAATGATATCCCATTCTGTAATACACAGAACCAAATGACCCCCCCCATCTGATCTCATTTTCTACAATCTCAGCCCTTTACCTGAAACTCAGGTACTAAGTATTTGTTCCTCCTTGCGTCAAATCAGAGTCTGCAGAGCATTGTATGTTGTACCATGTCTTTCTTTATAGAATACCTCTTCTCACACACACCCGCTCAAATCTTTCTTACATATATTCTTCTTTTCTTTTATTGATACATGTTCAATACACATAATGATAACATTCATCATAAGGAACTTTTACCTGTGTGTAATATATCTTGCTTCTTTTTTCTCCTTCTCCTCCTCTCCCTTCAACTGCTCTTCACCTTATTTACAAAAGCTTTCTTTCCATTTTTCCTTTCCATTCTATTTTTTTCTTGTCCCTTCTTTTCCCCCACCCCCTCCCAAGACTGGAAAGAGGTCATTCAGCTCTGTTCTCCTCATCTACACAAGCCCTGTACCTATTCAACTATATGATTTTTTCCTCTGTAGCACTAATAACCTTTTTGAAATATTATATATTTTGCTAATATTTATGTGTTTTCTTATTTACATTTAATGTCTGGAAAACATGGACTCATTAGACTGGTTTATTGGTGATGCCTCAAAATCTAAACAATGTACACATGAATTGCTACTATTTGAATTAACATTCTGAAATGCCTAAAATCCAGAATGATCTAAATTTACTTCCCTATTTTTACTGTACATGCAGTTTTTCATTTTCTAGACACATATTTAGTTACTTACATACTTGCATTTGAAAGTTACTTATTTTGATTTCTAACTATAATTGAATGGTTTCTTCTACTTTTACTTCATCTTTTGACATGGGAATGTACCCTGAATCTACCTCCACATATCCAATTCTCTTTCAAGAAATAACCTTTTCAATTTCTTAGCCTTTTAACTTGGCATTTACTTCCATATTTCCAAATATCTTTCTGAAACTGATGTTTTTTATTTACTTGCTCATTTCAATGTTGTCATAACAATCTACACCCACAATTAAATGCATCCACCTACAGCTTTCTGTGCAGAGGGCCTCTCTGCAGTTCTTTCTGTATATTCATGACAGTGGGGAAGCACAACTCTTGTGTGGCTTCCTTTCATACAGCAAGGATTTTGGATAATATGATGAGAAGTAAATCTTTCAAAATTTATCACCAGAGTGCACAATAAAACTTGACATTATAGAAAATGTCTTCATCTACATCTAGAGAAGCACAAGGTCCACTGTCATTATATTTGATTCTGTATGAGCTTGGAAATACATGGTCCGGGCCATAATTTAAATGAGCAATAATAAATATCAACTTCTCTATATGTCATGTATTACTATTCCAAGAAGCGTTATCCTTAAAGGTTTCAGGAAAGGAAAATACATTGATGCGTTTTGATTGACAGTCAATCAAATGAGGATGTCTTGGTGAAATATAAGAGGAATCCATATGCTTTCCATTTTTCCTGTTCATGTGCAGGACTTGAGCAAGGATTTGTATTGCCAAGCATGGTATTCACATATATAATACCTTGGTCTATAGGCTACAACTCTCATTCCTTTTATTTTCACCCTTTATGAACACTGAAGAGGCTCAGATGTTGTCCAATGAATACGAAGATTACTTCTTGTTGACGATGCCTTCCCTATTTAAGAATTTAGCCTGAAATTACATTTGGCTTTGGGGCTTCTGAATAACTGACTCATTTGTTTTTAATTTGGAAAAATGTAATTGTGTTTCTTAATGGATAAATAGGACTTTTTATAACATTGTTTTTTATTCCACCATGCAGCAAGCCCTTTATTTGATGTATGGCAATTTGAACAACACAGACAGCAGTTGCCACTTTCCTGCTTTAGACATGTGCTTCTCGGGCTCCGTGCTGTGTGCCTTTTCTCCTTGCTTAGTAATGGCTCTTGTCCTTGGGTTTCTTTCTTAATTATAACCCAAATACCAGTCAGTTTTCCTTGCTGTGTAATTACCTTTTTCTTTAGTGTAGTCTTCTGTGCGTTATTTTCTTATGAATAGAATCCTGGCTTTTTACAAAACTACACTCTTTTTGACAGAGAAATTGCACACCCATCCAGCAAGTATATCATCTCTCCATTTCAGATATCTTACTTAATGGCATTCCCTCATGCCTATCTGTTAAAAACTTAAGGGTTATGTTTAAATTCTAGTGACAAAAAATCATGGTGAAAGACAGATCTTAATATTTACCTCAATATAGATTTCATAAGTTTAGAAGCAGTAGGACTAGGACAGGAAAAAATAGCAAAAACAGCATGCAGCCTTGGGCGGTGCCTTTTTGGGTAAGGATCTCATAGATTTAAAAGGGAAGATAGATAGTTAAAGTAAGAGTAGACATACACATTGAAGTTCATCAGGACTTATAAACATTCAAGGAAATTTAACATAATATAAATTCAACTTTTGGTAAGGAAGAGTAATAAAACATAATTTAATAATTTAAAAAGTAAGTTTAAATAATGTAGTTAAATGATTTGAATGTAAATATACTTTACTCTGTTGAAAATTGCATAAAAGTATAGGAAAAAATCAAGATTTTATGTAGCATAAATTTACAGGTGAACCATAATTAGTATTTGATGAATTCCTGTGCATAGGTACACTTTTATGGGGCTGTTTATTTTCCAAAAATTAGAACACATGCCCTTCCACTAAGGTTAGAACTACAGAGAAGTGATCTAAAACCTGACTGAATTTCTATAAGTTTAAGAACATAGTGCTCCACTTCTTAGCACACCTCCAAAAGTGAGTGCATTGTCTTGATCTATTTTGATAAGAATTGATCAACACTATTGATTTCTTTGGGAGTGAGTGGACACGATGAAGTGGAAAGGAAGTTCGGACACATTATTCAGAACTGAATAAATGTGAAATTTTTGAAAAAGCACAGCCTTGTAAGGTTCATTTCAGCCCATAAGCAGAGAAAGATATTCTGTTGATTCAGACTTCCATTCATGTTTCATTTTAACAGGACAATATTTCCAGGTCTTCTGTCTTCACAGTGTAACACTGGTGGAAAAGAATTTGTTGATGGCAGCCTTCAAGCATATAAAGAAATCTGATATTGCACTTTAAAGAGAAAGTAAGGCAAACACTATTAAAATGACATTTCTCAGTAAATATTTGAAGTGCTTAATGTATGAAAGTATAACAAGT
>PVIC010059545.1:0-10127 GCA_004025085.1 Thryonomys swinderianus | reverse complement strand
GAGGAGGGGGAGGAGGAGGAGGAGGAGGAGGAGGGGTCATACAGGCGTAGGTCTTTGACCTGTTGGAATTAGATTTCTGATTGGAATTAGGCAGGAAGTAAACCTTTAAATTAATCATTCTGTGTGTGTATACCTGCTTCTCTCCTCATCAGGG
The DNA here is from genome assembly GCA_004025085.1 of Thryonomys swinderianus. NCBI lineage: Eukaryota > Metazoa > Chordata > Mammalia > Rodentia > Thryonomyidae > Thryonomys > Thryonomys swinderianus. The sequence continues at coordinate 9,973 of PVIC010059545.1, read as the reverse complement.
ATACTGAACTACATTCTGTTGTGGTATCTTTCAGGGTGTCTGGCCTCATCACATGATTTCGAAGCATCTCATATATTATTCAGAGAAGCTGAAAAACTTACATTGTCATTTCTACTTCATTTTCTATATTATTGGTTTGCTCAGGTTTTTTCTTAAGTTAGTTTTGGCTGGTTACATGCAACTAGGAATTTATTGTCTTGTTTGTAGAATGTCCTATTTGTTCTCAAGTATTAGTTCACAATAGTCCCTATGAGCCTCCTTCCCCAAGGCATCTATTGTAATGATTCATTGTTCATTTTGGATTTCACTTATTTGAGCAATGTCTTTTTTTTTTCTAGTCTAACAACAGTCTGAATTTTGTTTATATTTGCAGAGAAGCGATTCTTAGTTTTGGGTGATGCTTTCCCATTAATTTTAGAATCTGTTTGTTCTAATACTTCTTTTCGATCTAAGGTTTACCATTTTCTTGGTCCTGCTATCTTTCTTCTTTGTTCTGTTTCCCTCCACTTTGTCCCCACGCCGCTCCACTGGCCCCCTTCTCCGTGGAGGTCTTGGGGTCACCAGGAGGCGTGGCTGGTCTGCCGTCCGAGTGGCACCGCCCCTGCAGTGCGTGCAGCTCAGGGAGCAGCAACTGCTGGTTGTGCGCTTCTTTGCTGGAGAACCTGTTGGCTCTCTCTCCCTGTGTGCTTCCGTTCTCACTCGAGATCCTTCGGGGTCTCAGGGACCCACTTCCCTTCTTCTCTTGCTCACGTGGCTTTATTCCAACTCTTGGAAACAAACCTCAGAAAGTCCCTCTCTGCTGCTCAGCACTCTGACTTCTTATGTTAACTTTTCAAAAGATATTTCAGGATATATTTATCCCAGATTTTCCAACTCTACTTTGCAATATTATTTATAAAATGGAAATAAAACTTTTTCATTATATTTTTTCCTTCCATCTACTGTGTGATATATTGTAAACCCAACATGATAGTGACATGAATATTGTTAAATAAACCTTGCATCTTTTAGACAAATTAGAAGTAAATATAACATATTTATAGCATCGTTTATATTTTCTCAACATGTTTAGCCTTTCTGACTGTTTTCATTTCTTTCTGTGGATTTACACTTACTGTCTGGTTTCACCCTCTTTCAGAACTATGGATTTCCACTAGCAATTTATGCGAGTCAGATCTGCCAGCAAGGAACATTCTTAGACTTTATCTGGCAAATGTCTTTATTCACCTCAGTATCTGTGGAATGGTTTTGTTGAGAAAAAAAATTTGTTAGGTAAAATTTTTTCTTTCAATGCATTAAACAGACCTTCCACTGTCCTTCAACAACTGTTGTTTCTAGTCAAAGTTAGCTGTTAATAATTTAGTGTGGTTCCCTTTTACTAGATGAGTCATTGTCATTTCATTTCATCTAAATATTTCCTCATGATATTTTATGGACTTTTCTTAGTCTACTCCAGATTTATTTAGGTTCTTGAATGTTTAATATTTCTTATCAAATTTATGCAAATTTTGAGCACTGTTTCACTATACACAAGTATTTTTTTCCATTTCCTTGTCTAACTTCTGGAATCTATATTTTATTAGTTTGAATGTGGGATATTGCCTTACTTGTTGCTGAGGCTCTATTTAATCTTCTTTATCTTCCTCACCCTCCGTTGTATAGATCGAATCATTCTGTGGACTGATGTTCAAATGTCTTGACTTGATCACTCAGCTCTTCATGGATAAGGCAACTTTTAGCTTGAGATCTCAGCATGTGGCCTTCATGGCTGCCACTGAATGAAAGGAAGGAGTAAAAATGTTACATAAGATGCTCCTGTTCTCTCTACTCCATTTGGAGAAAAATAATACTGCATAGCCTCAACCAAGTTACAAGGACAGTTGGAAAAATTGCCTTCCTATGTGACAAAGATAAAGAACACAGAATACATTTGTTAAAAAATCTGTCCCTTCAAAAGGCTTGTGACTTTATTTAGATCTTATTAACTGCATGTGATAACGCCAACAGGATTTCAGATGAAATTTTTGGGCCTGCCAGAGAGGATGTGGGTTAATAAACACTGACATGCAAAACTTGGGGTTAATTCTCTAAAGAATTGTCATTTGTTAATTCTAAAGAATAATATTAACAGTGGTGGAATCGACTCAGAGTCAGACTTCAAGTTTGATCAAATAAAACAATTTCACAATGAATACAAGATAGATTACTCTATGGAGGAGCACAAAGGAGGTGACTAGAGAGTGGCTTTCTACATTGCACTGCCATTTTGAGCTTAAGTTTTTATAAAAGGTCATAGAACTTCAGTTCTTGATTCTCAGATATCATTTCCAATAGTTTCACTGTGAAAGGCTCTCTGGGTGGGCAACATGCCAGCTTTGCTTGCCTCAGCTTGAAAGTGTGAAATGCCTCTGATTATCTAGGCTTTTTCAATTAATAATGTTGTTTTAGTCATTTCTATGATTAAGCCTTAGATTCTCCCACTGTGTTATTTAAAACACATTTCTCCTCATTGAATTTTTAAATTTTTAATAATTTTTGTCACCAGTCATTTTATATTACTTACTTTCTTATTCTGTTCATTCTTATGAATATATATATATATATATATATATATATATATATATAAGTCTGCTGTTAATGTTTTAGTGGTTTTAGAATGAAATAAAGAAAGCTCAAAGCATTAATACTTAATTGGGAATCTGTGGTTCATTTTCTATTTTGCTATTTAATTTCTGTTTTTTAATCGACTGGAGAAGTTAAAAATAAAGTTTAACCATTTAATAGGTTGAAGTTCACTCCTTTTAGACATGCAATCTTTTAAAATCAGAAGAAATAAGTGAGGAAGATATTAGGTGGCAGACAACAAATTAATACAGAGGTTTTACAACTTAACCATGTAATTAATGATGAGTCAGGAAGTAGTATAATGTTCCTGTTTCCCTCTACTTAGTACAGTTTAATTAGGGATAGCCTTTTGAAACTCATTGATACTGTAGTGAATATCTTTACAATAAATAGAAATATTTGTTTAACTTTAATTTGGTTATAACAGAATGAGTATTTCATATTATGTAGAAAAATACATATGAATAGATGACAACAATTTAAATAAATAGTTCCCATACATTAAACTTGATTAAGAATTTTTATTTATTTAATTGAGAAGAGAATGACAACTGTTAAAATATTCCAGAACCTGAAGTTGGAAGATGAATTCAAGAAAAATACTCATTTAAAAAAAAGAAAGAAATCTTGGCATAACTGATTATTCCCCTACCTTCAAATGAATGAAAAAAAGGTAACATTTGACTTTGATAAAAAACTGAAATTACCTAAGTCACCTTAAAGTTGCTCTTACACTAAAGTAATTGTTGCACAATTTTGGAAGTCTTGCCAGTGTTTTAAGTTGACAGCTCTTTCTCTGGCTTCCTGTATACTCTGGCATAGTAGGTGGTGAAAAGATCAGCTGTTCAAAACATCTTGTCATTCACAAGTGTAAACAGTATTCATTCTTGTGGACTAAAATATGCTTAGATCTCACACCCACACACACCATAACTCAATAGCACTTTATTTATGCAGAACTCACCATTTGGCAATGAAAACCAAGCACAGTGTAAGATAAAGATATGACAATCTGAGATAAAAAGCAAATGTCAGTAAATTAGCTCAATCAATTTTACCACCCTGTGGTGACGGAACCTGCCAGTAACAATTTTCTCACACTGCTAGTACATGTCCTTAACTGAAAACAGTATGAAGCTTTCTAATTCATTGATACCAACAGTTCTGCTACCTGCAAAAGTTTTTCCACTGAAGCATAGATGCTAACCTGTCCCCAAAGATGACCACTGTATCACTTTGCTATTTACAAAGAAAATATTTTTCTTTCATTTGCTAATTGTTGGTATAAAAGATGTTGCAGTAGATTCAGAAGCAGAAAAGCAACACAATTATTTTTTAATTCTTCTTTCTTGTTTGAGGGTTGCCTGGTTGACTGCACAACATATCATTATCATATTTTATCTGGCCAGTTGAAAAGAGATGGTTGTTGGTAAGAAAGACAGGACGTGAATAAAAGCAGTTCTTCAAAATTATTTTACCACAGGACCAGAGGGTTAGCTCAGTGGTTCCAGTGCCTGCCTCGCAAGTGCATGGTCCTGAGTTCGATCCCCAGTAACCACATACAATGCTGGGTGTGGAGATTCACGCCCACCAGCAATCAATACCACATACCACATACCACAGTGCCGGGCGTGGTGGCTCACGCCTGTTATCCCAGCACTCGGGAGGCAGAGGCAGGAGGATTGCTGAGTTCGAGGCTTGCCTGGGCTACATAGTGAGCTCAGAGCCAGCCTGAACTACAAAGCAAGACCCTGTCTCAAAAAAAAAAAATTATTTTACCACAGAGCTCCATTTAATTCATGGTATATTTCACTTACCACAGTGCTGACCGTATTCAATGCAAGAGAGCTCTGAGTGTGGACACTATGCCCTTATCAAACATGTTTCTCTGGTGAAAAGACAGGAAATACATCTTGCAGCTGCTCAACTATTCTGAAATTGTCATTTTTTTTTTTTTTGGCCTAGGTTAAAATTAGGAGCACAAAACCAACTGAATAGTAATACCAAAACATCGTGCATGTCCATCATCTGCATGGGAAGTCTTCTCTGTGCTTGTTGAGTTAGGACACAGTGGGTTGTGGAGCGGTGATACAACTGGGTTATTTAATCACAGTTTTTAAATGGTCTCCATTACAATTTCCATATCAAATCCTCATTGAAAATTCAGTCATTCAGTCAATAGGAAAAAATGTATTGACTGGCAATGGTGCAAGGCAATGTGTCGGACTCAAGAGACACTGTGATTTCTACAAGATGTGTCATTCACTGGAAGTTCCTAGGGACAAGCCATGAGCTGGGAATCACACATGTAACCCATGCCGCCATAGTCCTGGAAAAATGTAACACAACTGATCTGAACGACGTAAAAAAGATAAAATGCAATATGAAGCAAGACAGCAGAACCAAGAGAAAAACTCACTGATATGTCAAGATCTCAGATGTGGCGTTGGTATGTAGGTGACTAGTAACGGGCCTTCTCCGCTGGTAACGCACGGCGGAAGTTGCAAGGCGCAGTGCTGCAGCGTGCAAGGAGCGGACACCTCGTGCTTCCTGTCCTGTCACTACCGATGTTCCAACCTACTGTTTGCACTTTGGGGGCTGCAGAGACGACCACACATTCTCGGCAACTAAAAGGCAAATTGGCTCTGAACTCTCCCATAAAAAGCGTGGGGCAAAACCTATGATCCGTATTAATTTCATTCTTTGAGATTTGCAAGATGGTGTTGGTGGGGCCGCAAGAAGCGTTACTGAGAACATGTTAATGTGAGAAGAAAAAAAAACAGAACTACAAACAAGTAGGGAAAAGAAAAGATAATTTAATGGATTTCAATTACAAGAGATTTCTCTTTAGGAAAATGAAACATAGATTTGTACTTGATTTATTTTACTAGCTTAATCACGGGGACTACTAGTGAGTTATTTCTCCTTAGAAAAGATAGCTTACAGAATAAATACAGATTTATAAAATGGGTCTTATTTTGTGGTACACATGAGCATAAATACCATTTTTTAAATAATAAGAACCCCATATATTTTATTCTTTTGGATTGAACAAATAAAAAGGAACACTAACGCTAGGCTATATTTAGTAACTATTTCCTAAAAAATTTGTAATATAATTTTTGTAAGTATATACGTTCATCCCTGATATACTGTGGACTATTTACTTAGTTTTTCATGAATTTAACATATGTGATTCCTATCCAATTATTTGTCCCATCCAATTATTTAAAACAAAGGTTTTAAAAACCTTTAACATGTCTACTATAATGATTCTAATAACATTTATAAAAAGGCATATTAGTAGATTTTACATACATTTTACACTCAACATTAATGAATCATTAAAAAGAAGAATATTCACCACATGATAAATAACCTAGTGCTTACTTCTAAGCAGTAAGTGCTTAAAATACATAGTAAACATTTGTTTTACAGCCTTTTTCCTCTAAATTATTATTTCTGCAGCATTTCTTTAAATGGTTGTTACTGTTATTGTATTGCAAAAGTGAGATCATATTCTTCATATGCAGTTCATTATCTCATTTGATTGGGCTTTAATTCGAGCAACACACATCAAAGGATCATGTGCCTTTCGCAATTTGAAACAGTGACTGCCTGCTGAGAATAGTCAGTTGCACCAAGGCAGAACAAATGATTTCTTTGCAAAACACCAAACCTGTGTTTCAACAATGATAATCATAGAACACCCAAGTTATCTTGAGTCTTCCTACATGGTGCTTACCTTGCATTTAATTAACATTGTTTGTAATTTTAATTCCCTAAAAGCTATAGAAATCAGGAATTATAATAAAATCTTGTTCTTTAAATTGAATAGTATGGAGAATCTTTTCTTCTAATTGATTTATTTGATTTTTTAAGTTTCCATTAAAATATTTATGCTACCTGGATATTTTATCAAATATTTATTGCTACATAATTTTGGCAAAGTAATTTAATAGTTATGATTACCAGGAGGATTGTGGGCTATTCTTCTTGCTCAGTTCACCCTGAGATTTTAAAAACCTTTAACATGTCTACTATAATGATTCTAATAACATTTATAAAAAGGCATATTAGTAGATTTTACATACTTGTTTTTAGTGAGATACCATTAACATGTTAATTAAATCCTACATAGCTTTGTGTTGAAGAAAATCTATTCAGTAATGGCAACAACAAGAAGATGATTAAAAATTTTTTAAAGCCTAATCTTAAAAGCAGTAAAACCTGCACTAAAAATTCAATGCAACTGTCTGTATTTTAGTTAATATTCTTGAAGAGTTCATGATTATTGCAGCCCCTTGAGTGGGAGCATTAATCAGAGTTCGTTTTGCTGGAAAAAGGTCATGAGTACATAGTGCCCGGAAATTAAACTCTTCCTCTCCTGTCTCTACGTGGCTGCCGGAAACTTGCCATTGTCCACGTGTCACACAGACCCTCTGACAGCTCCCAAGTCCAAGGGCGTCACACATCTAGGCCCCTGCAAAACTCCTTCAAGTTCCCTGACCTTGATGTTACACAAATTAATCCTCTAAAATGTCTCTGGAATAATTATGTTAATAAAAGCATAAAAGAATTAAAACACGCAGAGTCTCTCTTTGTCTGTGGGCTCACCGAAGGGCTTGACCACTTTCAAGTTTCATTTTGTGCTTGGAATTTTAACGTCATATGTCAAGAAATTTCCATATACGATTGATATGTGATAAATACATTAAATATCCAAGAAATTACCATTCTTTCCTCACTCTGAGACCAACAAATCATCAAGAAATTTAGCACCATGTGGAAAGTGAATTTATTCTCAGAAATGTGAATTCTGAGCACAATTTTGAAAAGAAATTATTTAATTGTGTAGCTGCTTTTAATATCTGTGCTTGCCTAATGAAGATGCCATACCAGTTACCAAATCAACAAAACAAATATTAGCTGTAAAATACTGAAATAGCAGTGAAAAAAGAAAATTTAATAAACGCAAGACTGAACCAAGTTTGAAGTATTTCGGGCCTGCTTCGGCAGCACATATACTAAAAGTTTGAAGTATTTTGTCCAAGAACAAAATTCCTTAATTTTACTTAATTTTATAGAGACTGTTTACCTAATAATGTGCAACACTTACATCCCCATGCATTCACAGAGGTCTCCAAATTAATTTGGTGAGTAAATAGCTTTAATTTGGTTCAAGGTGATATTCTTTGGGATATTAAAAATAGTAACTCGTGTGTCAGAGAGACCTAGGGATACAGAACTACAGACTCTTAGCAATAACGTTCAAATGAAGTCCTTTTCGTTTTTGTTTGACAAGCATTTAAGCTGAACAATTTTTTCTCTTTTACTACATCACATTACTGCCTCTGTTAATTAGATCAAGTTCAAAGGTATATTCATTTTATTTAATAAATATTAATTCAAAGGATATTTTAAAAATAAGAATGTTCAATGAAATGCTGTCTTATTATAGGAGGTATTAATTTTTGTTGGAAATTGAGTGTACTTGCCTTAGCAACACTTTTATTCCAAAACTTCAAAGTGCATAAAACCCTCTGAAGAGAATATAATTGGAAACCTATGGCCATTTACTAGAATATTATGGTGTTACATAGTTTAATCAGTGGCCTAGAACTGGTGATGTCAATGACAGACTATTGAGGTATGATGGCTACTGGCAGAAGTACTCAAGTGTCAATAAAATGGAGAGTTTATTCATATATGAAGTAGGATTGATTCAGTTACACATAAAAAAGTAGAATAAAACAATTATAAGCTGTTATCAAATTTTAAAAATGACACAAAACTCAATTATGTGTACATATATGTGTTTGTTGAATATCCTTTCTGCCATTTAAAATTATCAGTTAAACCAACATATTTCTGTATAAATCGCAATATCTTCACAAATCCCATATTATTCCACTTGACTCATAGAAATATTGTTTTCAATAAAAACAATACAGAGAAGTCATATTAAAAAAGAAAGTAATTCTTGATGTGAGGCTGAACTGTACACATGCAGGGAATATGAAAGATATATGCTGTTGTTTGTGGAATTTGTTTGGCATAATCTCACCAAGCCTGACTTCAAACAAGGTCCTCAATGAGATCATGCTAGCATTTCTAATAACCTGCCAGGCATCCAAATTCCATCACATTTAAAGACAAAGACTTATTTAGTTGTCTAAGAATTGTGTTGTTTAATTTTTGAAATTTTTATATCTCATGCAAGGTCTTAAGACAATTTATATTATTTTTATCATCTGTAAATTTATTTATAATTGATTAGAATTGACAAAGTGATTAATGTGATTTGGAGTTATGTGGATTTTATCTCACTTCATTAAAGTGAGCACAATATTAAGATATAACAATAACTAAGACCAAAAATTAAAACAACAGGGTCATTTCACCAATATATAATGAAATTAAATTTTAATAAAACATTGGTAAATTGAGTTACTTGATAGGAAAATGAAATGTGACATTACTTTTAATCACACTCAATATAAGGATGATTAAAAATTAGGGTTAAAGAATACTTTCTGATTATTAAAAGATTAAAAATATAACATTTTAGAGAAATGAATAAAAATAAAAATACATATTTTCATAAGTAAAAGATACATCAATGGTGGTATGGATTGATTATACTTTCTTTATAAAATATATCAAATATATTCTCAAAAAATTAGTGGACAAAACACATTTGATATTCTTCTACTCCTCTCTATCTTTAACATGCAAAATTCTCAGTAGAGAAGTATTTAATGGTAACTGAAAGAAAATTGGTAAAATGTATACACAGACAGTTTACTAAAAAATAATATGGGTTGGCCAAGAGAAATGAAAATGTTCAAGATACTTATAACTTAAAAGTATAGTATGAAACAAAATTGATAGGCCAATTTCTCTTCGAAAGCTGTGGTATTAGCCAAAATTATAAAGTCTAATGACATAGAAAAGAGAACCTCTGTGTGTCTGCACAGAACCGTCTGGTGAGGATACACGATTCTCAGGTGGCACAATTACCTCCCTACCCCGTCTCTGCCAGCAGATGGCCCAGCGCCCCTCTGGGCTCCAGGGTGACACTGGCAAGAGGACTGAGCTGACTGGCTGGAGCTTGACAATATCGGCTAAATATAAAGGGAAACATTTTCTCCAGTCTATAAAAATCCTTCAGAATTTTTTCCTAAACATATGAGATCATTTCATTTTTGATCCTCTGAGAGTACTAGATTTTATGTTACAAGAGGAAAAGACTAATTGCATGATGAAAAGCTTTTTTAAAAAACAAAAAATACATAAAATTAAAACAGTAGTAGCAGACTTAAACATCCTTATTGACAGTAATAGA
>PVIC010059544.1:0-10085 GCA_004025085.1 Thryonomys swinderianus | reverse complement strand
GCCCAGTCTGGGCAGCTTAGTGACTTAGTGAGACCCCATCTCAATTCAAAGCATTTTTAAAGGGCTGGGTAAGTCGCTCCGTGCAAAGAGCCCAGCCCACGAGTGTCCGGGGTTCACACTTCAGTGCAAGGCAGACAGGAGCACAGGTCACAGGCACCAGCCAGGGAAGACTGCCTGGGCCCACAGCCTCTCCACGTCTTCAGCACCCGGGGGAGGGGTGGTCCCCGGAGGTTCGTAAGGTGTGGGGGGCCGGGCCACGAGGCAAGGGCTCTCGGGAGACGCCCCGGCTGCCTCCTCACCACCGCCTGGCGCCCCTTCAGGGCCGAGACAGCCACCAGAGCAGCCGTCCCTCTGTGGGCTCACCAGGGGGCGCCACCGCCGTGGAGAGCAGCGCCATGGCCCTCAGCCTGGGCGCGGGCCACCCGGGGGGCCACTGAGGGAGATGGAGAGACAAAGCCCTATGTGGCTACATTTTTATGGATTACGTGTTACAGAGGAGGTGTGGGTGGAAAACAGCGAGATTTTTAAAACATTCACAATAAAGGTGTACTGCCACTGACGCCCCCTCAAAATGCCTCCTTCACTTTAACACACCTGTCCCACTTTGTCCCCCATAGATGGCATATACTACACATTACATGCATGACTCTCCGTCAGCCTTTAACAGGAGGAGACACTGCCGTTTGCCAGAGCGTGAACAGACCTAGAGGACAGGAAGTCAGGAGAAAAAAGCCAGACATAGAAAAACACTGTATGATTTCACAGGTGAAGCCTTAAAAATAAATAAATAAGTAAAATGGTGGCACAGAGAGGTCGGGAGATACGTGGTAAGACACAAGGCAGCAGGCAGGAGGGTGCCCCAGGGAGGTCCTGGTGTGCAGCAGGCGGAGACGCCACGATGGGCATCAGGCCCAGGCTTTTGGCCACGTGAGGCTGAGGCCTGGTAAGAACATGACACAGCGTTTCTCACTCTGTGCCACTAAGGCAACATGTGACCCGACAGCCTCCTATAGCATCATGTCATATGCCCTAGACACAATAGAATTTACATTAGAAATACACATTTAGGGCCCGGAGGGTTAGCTCAGTGGTTCCTGCGCCTGCCTCACAAGCTCAAGGTCCTGAGTTCGATCCCCGGTAACCACATATAATGCTGGGCGTGGAGACACGCCCACCAACAATCAACACCGCATACTACAGTGCCGGACGTGGTGGCTCACGCCTGTCATCCCAGCACTCGGGAGGCAGAGACAGGATTGCTGAGTTCGCGGCGGCTTGCCTGGGCACCATAGTGAGCTCAGGGCCAGCCTGAACTACAAAGCGAGACCCTGTCTCAAAAGCAAAAAAAAAAAAAAGAGAGAAATACACATTTAACACAATTTAAAGGAAAAATACTCACCCCGTAGCAGCTGTGGCATGCCTTCCCTGAGGGTCCCTGGACGTTGGCCCTGAGCTCCCTCCCAAGGGCTCCGACATCCCGCGTGGGTACAGGGCGCCCGCTCTTCAGTGGGCATCAGGAAGCACGTCAGCACCCCGGGGCTCAGTGTCAGGAGGGGCGGAAGAGGCGCAGGTGGAGGGAGATGCCCATGGAAGTGGGCACCAGCGAGAGGAGCTGCCCGCAGCCTGCCCAGGGCACACGGGGACACTGCAGAGGGAGGCAGGTGGGCAGCCCGCAGGAACTCACCTGCCACCTCCACTCCACTGGGAGACGTGGCCAGGCCCTTGCCCGAGTGGGGACACCAGTGTGGCACGGGGGCCGGTGAGGTGGCTTGAGAGGAGAGAGTTGAGACACAGGCACGAAGGAACTGGCACCTGCCATTAGGGCCGCATGCCAGCCGGGCAGGGTCATCCCCAGCCCGCCTCCAGCAGAAGCCAGTGGATGCCAGCTGGACGCGGGCTCCAGCCCCGCCACCTTCATCTCGAACAGAAACCGAGGCAAAGCCGAGCCCTGCCCCGGGCCGACTCGCCCAGCACCTCCGCCTGTGCCCTGCACGCCTGGCGAGGGCCGAGACCACCGCTGCCCTGGGCGCGCCAGAGGCACTGCCCACCCCAGCAGACGGCGGAGCGGCTGGGCTGCTCAGGGGCTCCGCTCCCCGGCTGAGGCCTCGCTTCTCGCCCGTAACCCCGTCCTGGGCCGGGGCTGTTTGATCGTGAACTACGCTTGTGGGGTCGGAATCCACGGCTGAGAGCGGGGCTGACAGAGCAAGAGAAGCGAGGCCGGGGGAGGGCGCGGCGCAGAATCTCCGCCCCCGTGGGCGCGGCCTGGCGGCTGCCTGGGCAGACAGGACGATGCTGCTCCACGGCGCTCCCCATCCCGGCCGGGGACCTGCGGACGTGAGTTTTCTTAGCAAGGGAGGATGAGCGTGTGGCTGGAGCTGGAAGTGGTGTGCACACCGTAATTCCAAACCCCCAGGAGGCTGAGGCAAGAGGATTGCCAGTTTGGGACCAGTCTGGCAGCTTAGCTATTTAGCAAGACCCTGTCTCAAAATCAATTTTAAAAGATGTTACAGGGGGCCGGAGATTTAGCTCAGTGGTTCTGGCGCCTGCTAGCAAGCACAAGGTCCCTGGTTCGATTCCTGGTAACCACGTACAACAATACCGGGCATGGTGACTCATGCCCACCAGCAGTCAGTACCACACACCACAAATTTCAGGGCTGTCATCCCAGCACTCGGGAGGCAGAGGCAGGAGGACTGCTGAGTTCCAGGCTAACCTGGGCTACATAGTGAGCTGAGGGCCAGCCTGAACTACAGAGTGAGACCCTGTCTCTAAAAAAAAAAAAAAAAAAGTTACAGGGTTGCAACTGTAACTCACTTGCAGAGCTCCTGAGACTGAGACCATACACACACACACACACACACACACACACACACACACACACACACCCTGCTCTCACTGGCCCGCCAGGTGCCGCTGTGAGGAAGTAAATGCACCTGCTCGCTTCACCCTCACAGAGGCTGTGGGGAGGCGACGGGCACCTCACACAGAAGGCCTGTGGGCGGCAGGGATAACCTGGTCATCTTTCCAAGAACACGTAGTGTCTGTGCTCACAAAGGGAGAAGCCTATTTTTAAAACCCAAACCATACGACTGGTCCTAAGCAGGTCCTGAGCTCCCTTCTGTTCCATTGCTTGGTCCGGAAAAGTGAATTTTGTTGTGTTTGCAGTTTGGGGGATCCAACCTAGGACCTTCTCCCTGAGCTAAAGCCCAGAGGTTTTCTTTGAGATGAAATCCAGGCTGGCCTTGAATTCCCAGTGATCCTCCTGCCTCAGCTTCCCGAATGCTAGGATCACAGTGTGTACCACTACACCCAGTTTACATCCCAGTGCTTTTTATTTTTTTTTAATTTTTATTTTGAGACAGGGTCTGAGTAAATTGTTAAGTTGCCCAAAGTTCCTAAATTCAAATCCTCATTCCACACCCATGAGGCCATTACCAGCCAAAAATGGGACTAAACCGATGGTCCCGTTTGGGGTCGCCGGGACCGTCACAGGGCTGCTGAGGCGAGACACCTCGGCCAGCAGCCTGGCTGTTTCTCAGAAAGTCAGACAGTAAGACTCCCACGTGGTCCCGCAAATCCACTCCTCGGTTCCGAGGAGTAACCGCAAGGGAAAGTCAGAGCTATAGACACAGGACTTACTCACAAATACTCCGCAACATTGTTTGCAACAGCCACAGTAAGAGCAGCCCAAACTCCCATCACCCGGGGCCTGGGTAAACAGGCTGTGCTTGCACACCACGGAGCAGCACCGGGCCGTGTCGGAGGGACGGGGAGCTGACGCCGGCCGTGACTAGGGCGAATTCCAGAAGGGCGCTAAGGGACAGCGGCCAGACACAAAAGACCACAGGTGTTGCCTCCAAAGACATGAAACTTAAAAAAAATAGAATGGTAGGGACAAAGCCCACATCGTTAACTGCCTTGGGCTGGGGAGGGGCGCATGCGCGGGACGGAAAGGCTCCCAAACTAGGTGGCAGGGCGCCGGGCACCGATGGGAACGCGCGCTCGAAACAGAGGCATGTGCTCCAGGCAGTTTAGCCTCACGGCGCGCGTGGGCATCTCAACCAGCTTTCGCGCCTGGTCTCTACGAAGCCGGCGCGCGTCCGCGGGCGCCTGGTCCGGCTCATCGGGCACGGGGCCTTTCGCGCCAGGCCCGGCCGGCGGCGCGGCGGCGCGGGGACCGGCCTGGAGGCGCAGCCCGCTCTCCTCCGCGCGCAGCGGGCCCGGCAGGCGGCGCCGTCGGCCGCCCACTCGAGGGACCCCGCCCCGCCGAGCTCGCCGCCGCGCGGTGGGGTCGGACCTGCGGCCGCCGGCGGGAGGCGCCAGGACGGGGCGGGGCGGCGGCGCTGCCTCCGGGGCGGCCGCCGTCGGGGCTGGCGCTCCGCGGTCGTGCTGCGTCGGCGGTCCCGGGAATGCGGTGGCCCGACGCGGGGCGCCCCATGGCGGCCAAGTGGTTCAAGGAGCTGCCGCTGGCGCTGAAGCCGGGCGCGGGCGCCGGCCGGCTGCGCAGGGGCCCCGAGGGCGGCGCGGGGCCCGGCCCGGCCAAGGGGCGCAAGGACCCGGCGGCCGAGCCGGGCGCGCGGGCCCCCAAGGACGGCCGGCTCTCCCGGGACAGCCTGCAGGGCCTGATCCAGGCCGCGGCCGGCAAGGCCCGCAAGAACTCGCGCGCCGCCTCCGAGGAGGAGCCGGCCCGGGGCGCGGCCCGGAGCGCGGGCTGCGGCACCTACATCAGCCGGCTCATCAAGGTGGACGCCCAGGAGAAGCCGGGCAAGGGCGGCCACCCGGCCAGCGCCAGCGCCAGCAGCAGCAGCTGCTCCTCCGCATCCTCGTCCCCGTCCTCCCTGGGCCCGGAGCCCGACAAGGGCAAGATCGCGAGGCAGCAGGACACGGTAAGAAGCCAGCTCGCAGGCGCCCGGCGCCGGCCGGGTCGGCGTGGGCGTCAGAGCAGGCGGCCGTCGCGCCCCTGCGCCCTGCTTGTCCCGGGGAGCTGTGCCCAGCAAGTCCGCGCGCTCTTTGGGCCGCCTAGAAGAGGGCGCGCGAGCTCGCGCTTGGGCACATGTGGCCCCTCGCTGACGCGGCTTATTTTAACCCTGCCCCGGACCCCGAAGCCGCGCTTGTGCGCGGCGCGTCCTTCGCGAGCTGGCCGGCCGGAGCCTGCAGGGCGTTGGGCAAGGGCCCGCGCCTCCCTCGGGCCACGGCCGCCCTGCCGGAGTCCCACCCACGGAGCCCTGGAGCTCCGCCGCCTCCCGGGGCCCGGGCTTCCCGGCGGGCAGCAGCCGCGTGGGGCAAGGGCTGTGGGGGCCGCGGGTCGGAGGAGAGCAGGTGCCTCCTGCTGTGGCTCGGAGCCGCGTGGGTGCGGAGGGGACCCCTCCCTAACCGGCAGCCGCTCAGCCCGCGCCATTTCTCTTCCTTGCCACCCGGCAGCGGTGGAGCTGGGGGGGGACACCCCGACCCCGCCCGGGGCGCTCACTTCTCTCCGGGAACCTCCGGTTCTCCCCGTGCGCGCTGCACCCGTGCTGCCCGGGCGGTCGAGGCGGGCGCCTCTGGGTGGCACCGACTTTCACCTCCGTCTGCCCTTCCCTCTCACAGCCCGGCGTCCTGCCCTGTGCCAGGGAGGCGCAGAGGGCGGGAGGGTAGGTGGGAGCCGGCGTGGTGGACCCGGCCGCGCTGGGCAGCTGCGGCCTCGCTCGTGGGGCCCTGCGAGTGTGCTGAGGCGAGGGTGAGGGCGGCGGGGGCTCTGGCGGGCCTCGGCAGGAGTGCCAGCCCTCGGGGCCGCCTGTGGGGCCCAGCGCCCTCCGTGCCAGGGGGTGCGTCCTGCTGTTCCTGCTGTGCTGGAGACGAGGCTGCCTGGCCCGGTGTGTGGCCCGGCTGCCACGGCACACACTGGTGCCATCTCCCCGGCGGAGGCTCTCAGACACAGCTCAGCGCCCGCAGGGAGCGGCGCGGCGGCCCAGCTGTCATCCCGGCGCGGGGGTTGAGTCAGGAAGACCCCAAGTTCGCGCCCAGAGAAGCTGCCCTAAATCCGGAGATGCACCCAGGGCGCAGCCCTGGGCTCCGGTCCCCAGGCCGACCCGGAGCCCGCCACCCTCCAGCCCTCGGTGTTGATCCTCCGGGGACAGAGAAGGCAGTGGGGACCATGAGGGGGCTAACGGAGCGGGGGCGCGTCGCACGCACACGTGCCACAGACACGCACGGGCCACGTGCTGTCCGGAGAGCGTGGCGCTTGCTCCGGCCGCCGGCTCTGGGGCTCCGGGTGCCAGTCGAGGGCAGTGCCGTCCTCCCTCGGTCTCCGGCAGGTCATCATCCTGGAAGACTATGCCGACCCCTACGATGCCAAGCGGACCAAGGGCCAGAGGGACGCGGAGAGAGCAGGGGAGAACGACGGCTACATGGAGCCCTACGACGCCCAGCAGATGATCACAGGTCTGCGCGGTTCCCGGGCGGAGGGCCGTGGCCGCCGGGCGAACTCGGGGTGGGCGAGCTCATGGGCAGGGACAGCAGAGCCAGCTAGACCAGTCTGAGCGCTCCGGCTTCCTTCCGACTTAGGGTCCTTGAGAGTCCCAGCCTCTGTGGGACTTTGTGCATGGCCCCGGGGTCCGCGGGGCTGCTGCGAATGTCCCCCAGGCTGTGCCTGTTTGCACTCAAGGGCTTCAACCTCCGAGTGGGGGTCACGAGCCAGCGCCCAGGTGCATCCGTGGCGATAGCGGGTCTCGGCCGTCCGGACTCGAAATCCTCTCGGTCCGCACCTTGGCCAGGTGCTCAGGTGCCAGAGCAGCCCCGGGCAAACGGCCTAAAGCCCAGTTCGAGCAGAGTGCTATCTTTTCAGGTCAGGGGGCTCCAGCCTGGAGGAGCCCTTCTGCCACTTGTGGTGCCCGGCTTTGCCTCTCCTCTTCATTTTCTGAGGCTGGTGTCAGCGCCCCTTATCTAGGCGGATCTGGGGCTGTTGAGGTGGCTTAGCGGTTCACCCTGCTTCCCTCCGACCCACAACAACACACGGTTTCAGAGCGCCGGCCAGGGAGCTCGCGGGGGCTCCGCGCTGGGAGAGCTTCGCCTCTCTCCGGAGCCGGACACACGCCGGCCGGCGGTCAGGCAGCACCCGGGACGGCGAGCCCAGCCCCGCCGAGCAGCGGCGGCGACAGGAAAGCGCAGCTCCGCTTCCCGCCTCTGCTCCCAGAGATAAGGCGCTGCCTTCCCCGGTGCGCGGCCCGGCTGTGACCCGCAGGCCGCTGGCGTGACCCCCAGGAATCTGTGAATGAGAGGAAGTGAAAATGAACTTAAAATTTTTTAAAATGCCAGAGGTTTGACAGGAACAGGGGAAAGGATTTATTTTTATAATGGAGGAAAAAGATTTTCTTTTTTTAAAAAAAAAGGAAGAGTTATTACCGTTAAACCGATTCACTGGTTCTTTCAGCAGCTTTACGTACTTATTTATTCTTGAGATGAGTCTTGCTATGCAGGCCACGCTGCTCTCAAGCTCAGAGCAATCCTCCTGCCTCAGCCTCCTAGTGCCGGGCCACAGGCTTTCATTGTTCCTCGCATGTGTCCACATGCCTGGCTCATCCTTCAGTTTTTATCCTTCTCTTTAACTGGTACATGTGGGTCACCTATGTCATACCAGCTGTTCATCTGGGAGCCACCCTGACAGGAAATTGTGTTAAAAACGGAATGTAGGGCCTGAGATTTAACTCAGTGGTTCCGGCGCCTGCCTCACAAGTGCAAAGTCCTGAGTTCGATCCCGGTAACCACATACAATGTGGGGCATGGAGACTCACGCCCACCAGCCATCAGTACCACACAGCACAGTGCCGGGCGTGGTGGCTCACGCCTGTCATCCCAGCACTCGGGAGGCAGAGGCAGGAGGATTGCTGAGATCGAGGCTTGCCTGGGCTACATAGTGAGCTCAGAGCCAGCCTGAACTACAAAGCGAGACCCTGTCTCAAAAAAATTTTTTTTTAAAAAACGGAATGTAATTTTCTTGGGGGGATACTGGGTGTTGAACTCAGGACCCTGTGCTTGCCAGGCAGCTGTGGCGCTACTGAGCTGTCGCCAGGCCCGAAGGCTTTTATTTTGAAGGTGCCCTCCAAGGAGCTCTGCACCTGCGGGGAGGCTGTATGTCCCTCCAACGGGGGGGTGGGGGGGTGGCGAGAGGCGAGGCCTGGCCCTGGCCGCGCTGACTGGAAGGCAGGACAGGACTCAGAGCCTAAACTGTGAGGTCTCCCCTCACACTTCCTGGTCCCCGAGACGTACTTGAACTGGTGCATGTGAAAGCACTGGATCTGCCGAGTCCGCCGGCACGTGCCTGTCACTGCAGCGTGAGCCGTCTGAGGCGAGGATCGCAATGCTGAGCCAGCCGTGGGCAGCTCAATGATCCGGTGAAACTGCCTCAAAAAAAAAAAAAAATCCGGGGCATGGTGGCATACAGTTGTAATCCCCAACACTGAGAGGCTGAGGCAGGAGGGCTTGAGGCCAGCTTGAAATACACAGTGAGACCCTGTTTCAAAAAAAACAGGGTTGGTTATATACTGGTACAAATTCTTCAGTGTTGAGTGTGATTATGAGCTACATATAAAATGTACCAATAATGAATTCAGTTTAAAAAAAAAACAGGGTTGGGCTGGGGATTTGGCTTAGTGGTTCTGCTATCTGCCTGGCAAATGCAAGGTCCCGAGTTTGATCCATATCACAATGCTAGGCGTGGTAGCTCATTTTGTAATCTCACCATGGAGGAGGCAGAGGCAGGAGGATTGCTGTGAGTTCGAGGCTTGTCTGGGCCACATAGTAAGCTCAGGGCCAGCCCGAACTACAAAGTGAGACCCTGTCTCAAAAAAAAAAAAAAACCTGGGCCAGAGGGTTAGCTCAGTGGTTCCGGTGCCTGCCTCGCAAGCACAAGGTCCTGAGTTCGATCCCCGGTAACCACATATAATGCTGGGTGTGGAGACACGCCCACCAACAATCAACACCGAATACCACAATGCTGGACGTGGTGGCTCACGCCTGTCATCCCAGCACTCGGGAGGCAGGGACAGGAGGATTGCTGACTTCGCGGTGGCTTGCCTGGGCACCATAGTGAGCTCAGGGCCAGCCTGAACTACAAAGCGAGACCCTGTCTCAAAAAGCAAAAAAAACACAAAAAACAAAACCACCATCAACAACAAAAAAAAACCAAAAATAATGTGACCACAGCCAGGGGAAAAAGAAAAATACAAAAAATAAGTGCAAATTTCAAAACATAAAAATGGATTACAGCCGGGCGTGGTGGCTCATGCCTGTCATCCCAGCACTTGGGAGGCAGAGACAGGAGGACTGCTGAGTTCGAGGCTTGCCTGGGCTACATAGTGAGCTCAGAGCCAGTCTGAACTACAAAGCGAGACTGTCTCAAAAAAAAAAAAATATATATATATATATGTATGAATTAGTAATTTAAGTTTATAATTCTTTTAACTTATCAGCAATGTTAGTAGGTCATATTTAAAACACACATCACGCCGTATCTTCCCAGGCTGTGGGGAGAGTGTCTCTCTCGGCCTCCCCACGGGTCACCCAGCTGGACAGAATAACAGGAAGTGCTTTATCGGAAACTGGAAATAGAAGCTATGCTGCCTTTTTTAAAAATTAATTATTTTGCTTTGGGAGCGAGTAGGTTAGGAACTAAACCCAGGCCCTTTGCACTGAGCTGTATCTCCAGCGCTTTTTATGTTTTATTCTGTGACGGGGGGCTTCCTCAGTTCATCTGGTGATCCTCCTGCCTCAGCCTCCCAGAGGGTTGATATTATAGGTGTGCACTAGCACACCCAGCTGAACCTTTTACTTTCTAAAAAATTCAGTTTGCTCCATATATTCTTGCTTGTCAAATTCAGGTTAAGAAATGTCCTGTATTCTTTTCTCTCCCACCGTCCTTCCCTCTCTGTTTGCTTCTGTTCCTCTCTGTGTCTGTCTCTTTCGTAATGCCAAGGGTAAAACCCAGGGCTCCACACAAGCTAGACGTGCCCTCTGCCGGCCCAGAAACCACTCACATCCTTGAGAGCATTCAGAGTCTTCAGTTGGTCACAGGCCGGGGCCCCTGGGGAGCCCCACGTCACCTTTTGCCC
>PVIC010059543.1:0-10092 GCA_004025085.1 Thryonomys swinderianus | reverse complement strand
CAGGCTGGCCCTGAGCTCACTATGGTGCCCAGGCAAGCCGCCGCGAACTCAGCAATCCTCCTGTCTCTGCCTCCCGAGTGCTGGGATTACAGGTGTGAGCCACCACGCCCAGCATTATATGTGGTAACCGGGGATCGAACTCAGGTCCTTACACTTGCGAGGCAGGCGCCGGAACCACTGAGCTAACCCTCCGGCCCCAAAATAAAATCTTTTGATCCCATAACTTTCCTTAGCTACTTAATCCCACACTTCTTCATACTTTTAGTCAGTATTCTGCTTAAAACCTTAGTCTGTTTCTTTGCTCTTCTATAAACAAGCAAAATATTTCAAATGGATTATTTATATTCACTGTTTGAAATTAATTTCCTTACCCCCCCCCAACTGTGGCTGATAAGGTCACTGGTGAACTCACCAGTAATCAGTTCTCAGCCCACAGCTTATTCCACATGCCAGCAGCGTCTGTCACCACTTATCACTTACGCCTAGTGACATTTTTCTGTCTTCTTTTTTTTTTGAGACCCTGTCTCGCTTTGTAGTTCAGGCTGGCCCTGAGCTCATTATGTAGCCCAGGCAAGCCTCGAACTCAGCAATCCTCTTGTCTCTGCCTCCTGAGTGCTGGGATTACAGGCGTGAGCCACCGTGCCCAGCCCATTTTTCTGTTTTCTGAACCACTGCTTGATCTCATACCCTCCCTCTCTTCCTCCTCCTCCTTGTTTTCTTCTTTTACTGGGGTTTCAACCCAGGACTTTCTCAGTGTTTCATTGATGGCTTCTCTCCAATTCTAAACTGTAGTGAGGTGCAGCAGTGCACACCTGTAATCCCAGCAATTGGGAGGCTGAAGCAGCAGGATTGCCACAAGTTCAAGACCAGTCTGGGCTATCCAAGGAGCTCAAGGATAACCTGAACTACAGAGAAAGACCCTGTCTCAAAAAACAAAACAAAGCAACCCAAAACAATTCTAAGCTTTAAATGCTGGTGCATTCCCTGAGTTTTGTCCCCTTGGGTTTTTTCTCTGACTATACCCTAGGTCCCATCCAGCTTCATAGGCTTATATATAATTTTCTAATATTTAGGCTGGGATTTAGCTCAAGTGGTACCGCGCCAACCTTGGAAGCACAAGGGCCAGAGTTTGATTCCCGGTACTGCAAACAAACAAACAAACTAAATAAATAAATAAAATTTAGATTTCCAGCCTAGAACTCTTCCCTCGGCTTCAGACTTGTATACCAACTGCCCATCAGCATTTTGCCTGGATGTCTGATAAGTATCAATATCTATAAAATCTACTTCCTTGAAAGTTTCCTCCATTTTAGTAAGTGGCAGCCATAGCTTCTAGTTGTGTAGACCAGAAATTTCTGAGTCATTCTTTTTTTTTTTTTTTTGAGGCAGGGTCTCGCTTTGTAGTTCAGGCTGGCCCTGAACTCACTGTGTAGCCCAGGCAAGCCTTGAATTTAGCAATCCTCCTACCTCTGCCTCTGAGTGCTGGGATCACAGGCGTGAGCCACCACACCTGGCATCTGTGGTATGTGGTACTGATTGCTGGTGGGCATGAGTCACCACACCCGATATTGTTGTATGTGGTGGACCGTGATAGAACCAGGGACCTTGTGCTTCTGAAACATGTACCAGAACCACTGAGCTAAAGCTCCAGCCCTGAGTCATTCTCTTTTAATGAAGACTTTGCTGATCCCGAAAAGTGTGCAACTCAGTGAATGTTACAGCCAGCATCTATATCAAGAAACACATTTCCCCAGAAACCTTTGGTTTCTTTTGTAATCAACAGCTCTAGGGAGGTAACCAGGTTCTGGTTTCTAACACCAAAGGCTAGTTCTGTGTATTTCTGAAATTTACATAAATGAAATCACATAGTTTATACTTTTTTCTATCTCATTTCTTTCATTCAACATTATATTTGTGAGATTTGTTCACATTAACAGATATAGTTTAAATCTTTCCACTCTCATTGTAGTATGTTTCATTTTGTATAACGTGTTTATTATGTTTTTTAAAGCAGGGATGTACACATTATTATCATTGTTATTGCTATTATTATTTTGAGACAGGGTCTCATTATGTAGGCTGGCAAGACTTGAGCTTGTAGTAATCCTCCTGCCTCAGCCTCCCAAATGCTGGGATCACTAGTATGTGCCACCATGCCTGGATGTATATTTATTGAAGGTTGGAAAGAAGAATGCTCTGCAGTGAACAGACCTAGTCTTTCTATTCTTACTGTTGTTGTTTTGAGACAGGGTCTTGCTTTGTAGTTCAGGCTGGCCCTGAGCTCACTGTGTAGCCCAGGCAAGCTTCGAGCTCAGCAATCCTCCTGTCTCTGCCTCCTGAGTGCTGGGATTACAGGCATGAACCACCACACCCAGCCCTGTGGTATGTGGTACTGATTGCTGGTGGGTATGAGTCACCATGTCCAGCACTGTTGTATGTGGTTACTGGGACTAAACTCAGGACCTTGCGACTGAACTCAGGACCTTGTGCTTGCGAGGCAGGCACCAGAACCACTGAGCTAAATCTCTGGCTCCCTAGTCTTTTCTTGATAGGTGTTTATATACTTTATAGTTGGGGACTCATAGCTATAATGCTGCTGTTATCTTGAACAGAGTTGGAGGTGGTTCCCTATGCACAGGTAAGAAACCTAAATCTGTCCTGCCCACTGAAGAAGTCCGGTTTGCTGACTCCTGTCACAGAAAAAAAGAGCCGTAAGGAATTTATTAGGCAGGTGTAAAAATACACACACAAAGAAATGAGTGTGGGCCCTGGAAAGAGAGAGAGTGATTCTATATCCTGGAACTGGGAACGTTTATGCTGCTCCTGGAGATGGAGACCCAAGGTAGAGCATGGCCCAGAAGGGTACTGGCTCACTATACAGCTACATACCTGGCTTGCTTTGGTTTGGTTAAGATAGACAATGTAAGCATTCCTTGAATTCTCCCACCTGTTCCTTTATCTTAGGTTCAAGTTCCTGCTGTTACTTTCTCAACTAAGCCAATGTATGGACCTACACTGTTCTTGAAGAACTTTGGGTGTGATGGGTCCTGAAGGAGAGGAGTCTGTGCACGGGGATAACTTGGGCAACTTCAGTTGTGTCCTGGAAATTGCAATCTTCTTAAAACTGAGGAAGGAGTTGGGCTTCCTGAGGACTCCAAAATGGAGTTAGGAAGCCCAAACAGGAGTCAGCTGAGTCATCGCCCTTTAGGGATTGTAAAAAAACATTGCCAGGTGTTTTGCAGCTGTCAGGGACTTCCCCAGAGCACCAGCAGGCAGGGTACTGGCTCAAGGGCACACAGGCCCTCCATGGGCATTATGTAAACACTGCACAGAACATGTAGCCTGCAGTGAAGTAGAGATCGTGTTGCTTGCACAATGGCATGACCCACTTTTAAAACATCTTTCTGGGGGGCTGGGAATTTAGTGCAAAGGTTCTGGATCTGACTAGCAAGTACAAGGTTCCTGGTTTGATCCCCGGTAACCACATACAACAATACCAGGGGTGGTGGCTCACACCTGTAATCCCAGCAGTTGGGAGGCAGAGGCAGGAGGATTGCTAAATTCAAGGGTTGCCTGGGCTACATAGTGAGCTCAGGGCCAGCCTGAAATACAAAGCAAGACCCTGTCTCAAAAATGAAAAAAGCTTTTTTGGGTATCCTGCTGAGGACCCTCCAGCAAGTGGGAGTTCTACTTCCTTCCCCTTTGTATCTTTTGATTACATTTGCTTGAACCCTACCCCCTCCATTGTGGTTTCACTCTTCATCACCATGGGACTTGACTCTCATGTTCCAGTAACACAATTTTTAGTTATGATTTTCTTTGTCTCTTTTCTACCTATCTTTATTTCTTCTTCCTCACCATGACTAATTTTCCTTGTGTTTCCATAAACCTCAGTAAATATTTCTGTTGGAGCATATACCTAGGAGGTGTATATTCAACTTTAGCAGATACTCCAGTGAATGTAGTTGTGTTGCTGGGTTCTGAAGTGCTATAGGATGTTTCTTTCCAGAGATTCTTTCCAGGTTCTTGGTGTCTTGAATGAAGAATTGGACAAGACACACACAAAAAGTAGCAAGGCTTTACATTTATTCAAGGTAGGAAAAGATTTATGCTCTACAGAGTCAAAGTAGACCACTGAGATAGAGAGGACATAGTGGCCACAAGGTTAATGGCTGATGTCTTTTGTATCCTCCATTCCTCAGGCTGAAGTCAGACTTAGGCTGTCCAATTAAAAGCCTGCTTGATCTCACACCAGAAGAACTGAAGATGGCACCTTCTGATTAGACGGAGGTGCAGGGCCTGAGAAATGTTTTTCTACATGTGTCCTGGATCTCCCAGACTGAGAGGTTATGCCCACTTGCCCAGTTGGCTGGCCATGCCCTAACCTCTGCCTCAGTTGTACCAAAACATTTTTTTTTTGAGACAGGGCCTCGATTATGTAATTCAAGCTAGTCTTGAACTATGTGGCCAAGGCTGGCCTCAAACTTGCAGCAATTCATATTGCCAACAGCAGTGTCTGAAAGCTCCATATGTTCTACACCCTTGCCAATATGGTCTTCTTTGTCTTTCCTTTCTTTGTCTTTTTGTTTATAACTGTTCTGCTGGGTACATAGTGATATCATATCTGTGATATTATGTGCATTTTTTTAAACAAGGAAAGCTTTAAATCAGAGGTAAGACAGGAAAGGACTCCAGTTTAGGTAACTGGAGAGGTACATTGTGCTAGAGGGATTCAGACTGGCCCACCCATGAGGCTGGGGGCAGCTTGTAAAGATTTTAGGGTGGGCTGGGGTCACCTGCTCATTATCTCAGACCTGGTGTCTATAGCTCTGGAATTCCTCTGGCTGAGGAGTCATCCCATTTCCAGGAAAGGGTTGTCTGTGGGACTCCTCCTTTCTTGGAATTCAGGTGCACACAGGTTCAGGATCATTGCTCAAGGATTTGAGTGTAGCTGAGGTTCTTGTAAACCTCTTCCTCTGATGTCCTCTGTCTAGATGGGGAGGAGATTCTGTGAATTTAGGGCTAATCAGCCTTGTTTTGTTAGCTGTTGGACAGGAGCTCCTTAAATGTAAGTATATTTTTCTATGACCTTCATTTGTTAATCTGTTCTCTGGAGCTCTATAGGGTAAATTTAATCCCTTTTTCACTTGCAACTGGACAAATTGAGACAACAGGAGGTATATTTAAGGAAATTAGAAATCAAACAAAATAAAGCAGAAATTTTGTTTTGCTGAGAGGAAAATGCACACTGTAAAATGAGAGGCTTGAGGGAGGAAAGGTTGTGAGGTTGTGAGAGTAAACAAGGAAGAAAGATAAGTGATAGCTGTGGAGAACAACATAAATGTCCAACTTAAAAGTCAGATTTTAAATCCCTCCTCTGGGAGTATGATGAACTGTTTCCCAGGTAATGGTCAATGAAATCATCCTTTATTGAGTTGCACCTATTTTGGGAAGTATGTAGAAATCCTGAGACCAGTGAGTGCACTACAAGGTTGAGACTGTTCCTGAGAGGCCTGTCATATGCAGGTACATGTATAACATCCTTCAGATACATGGCAAGATACCAGAGGAGCCAGGTGTTGTGGTGCACACCTGGAATTTCAGCATTCAGGAGGCTGAAGCAGGAGGATTATGTGTTTGAGGCTAGCCTGGGCAGCATGTGAGAGAGACCTTGTCTCAAAAAGAGGGGAGAGGAGGAGAGAAAGAGAAAGAAGAGGAAAAAGAGTTTTGATTTCTTTACACTGTATATGAAGATAATAATGTTTGCCAAGAATGATAATATCTGTCCTTTCCTAAACTTGTTAGCTACATTAATATAATTTAAAATGAGATAATAGAATGTGTTTCTGTTACTATAAAATGATATATAAAATGAGATTATGGGCCGGAGGGATAGCTCAGTGGTTCCGGCGCCTGCCTCGCAAGCGCAAGGACCTGAGTTCGATCCCCGGTTACCACATATAATGCTGGGCGCGGTGGCTCACGCCTGTAATCCCAGCACTTGGGAGGCAGAGACAGGAGGATTGCTGAGTTCGCGGCGGCTTGCCTGGGCACCATAGTGAGCTCAGGGCCAGCCTGATCTACAAAGCGAGACCCTGTCTCCAAAAAGCAAAAAAAAAAAAAAAAAAAAAAGAGATTATTATCAGAGTATGTAAATTGAATTAAATGACTTTTACAAAAATTTTTAATTATTCAATTATCTAGCCATTTATTGACTAACATCCATATTTTTGGTGCTGTTCTACGCACTAAGAGATATTTTTAAACACTAAAACTCCTCTTGCCTTAAAGGGAAAAATAGTTAACTTTTGCCTATGAAACATACTACAACTTTTTAGTTCATAGTATCTTGCAACAAATTGTCTCATTATGACTCCCACAATATTTTCTTTCATAACCTATATTCAGGGTAGCCACTTCAGACTACTCCTGTAATATAGGGTACACTTTTACCCAGGTTGCCTTTGTGCTAGTAAATCAGTCCAGAATCTGATTATTATTTATTCATTCATTCATTATAATTGGACTCTTATACTAGGCACTATTTTGGATTCAAGAACACATAGATGAATAAAATACAATCACTGCCCTAAAAGATAGTAACCTACAAGGGAAGCAACATCTTTCTTTTCTTCATTTACTGAAAATTTTCCTTTTCTTCATGCTCAGAGGAAATCTGTGGCCTCTCTGCAGCATTTCCTGATCCCTATCCCTCAATGTTAAAGTGAGCTTTTTGTGTATCTCTATACATTAGGAGCATTAGACATAAGTCATGTGTTACCTATCTCTGCATCTCCACTATCAATCAGAAAAATGCTTTAGAAAAAAAATAATAAACCCTCACAGCACAGTTGACTGACTTGAAGAAAGAATGAGAAATAGAAACTATTATAGCTTGAGTCTAGATGTCTCCCCAAAGCCACATAGGTCATAGGTGGGGTTTTTCAGAAGTGGCTGGATCTAGGGTATGTGATGCTGGGATCAAGAGTGTGTGATTATAAATTAGTCCACTGATTGGTCTAGCATAGCTCTGGGTGTGAATAGTGGGAAGGATCACCCTGGGTGTGGATGCTACCACCTAAGTGGCAGGTACCCTAGAAGGGATAAATGGGAGAGGCAGCTACTTCACTGCTTTCCTGGCCTCTGCCCACCATGAAATGTTTCTCCTCTGTGCCTCCCTCTGCCATGCCACCCTGCCTTGGATCCATCCAACTGTGAACCAAAATGCCTACAAACTGTGAGCCAAGACAGACCTTTCCTCTTTTAACTTTGGGTACTGGGTATTTTGTCTCAGCAATGACAAAAATAAAACAGAAATTTAAACTTCAACCAGGTGTGGTAGCACATGCCTCTAATTCCAGCACTCTGGGAGGCAGGCACAGGAGGATAGTAGGATCTAACCCAGTTTTGGCAATTTAGTGAGACCTCACCTCAAAATAAAACAATAAAAAAAGAAACTTAAACTTCAGACTAATTGAAGGGAGCCATAAAACCAAGAAATTTATGTTAAACTGAATTTAAAAATGGGTGAATATGGTAAGCTAGGCCAACCAGTAGGAGGAGGCTTATAGAATATTTTGGGGAGTCACTTGTTTAAATTTATTCCAGATGTGTTTATTTCTCATGTAAACTGCAACTGGACCTCTAGCAGTCTGGTCACCAGGGGCTAGAGCTAAGCCAAACATTCTGAGGTCATCCTTCTATTACCCTTAAATTTTGTCCAAATGTCAGCCATCTGGAGTTAGGGGCTAGAATCTGAGTTGTCAGGTCTGATGGGCATTTTAGAAATCATGAACTTCCCCTTGGAGGGAAGCCCCGACTTGTCTAAGGTCCCAGAGCTGTATGCTTCAGTAGATGGACCATCTGTTCCCTCTGCCCTGGGTAGAGACTCTTGGAGATAAGGACCAGCCTTTCCTCTTGGAACATCAGAATGATTCACCCTCCTGTTTTCCTATTTCTTTGCTTCCCTGACTTTTGGATGTGGACATAAACTTTCAGAGAATCCCTTTGCTATGATTTGTCCCTGGTTACACACACACACACACACACTGAAGCTTAGTCCCTAATGTAATGATTTTGAAAGGCAGTGAGACCTTGAAGAGGTGAAATCTAGTGGAAGGAGATCAGGTCGCAACTGCCCTGTGAAGAGATTAATGTTGGTTTATCCGGTGGGTTTGAGCTTGGAGGAGTGGCTTGGTTCCTGCAAGAGCAGGTTCTTGTAAAAGAGCCAACCTGATGCTTCCCCATCTCTGGCTTGTCTTCTGTCTATATAACCTCTATTGAATGTACTCCTGCCATTTGGTGCCTCCACCATGATATAGTCAGAAAGCCTCACCAGAGTCAAAGAGATGCGCCTTCCAACTTTCCACCTCCAGAACTCTAAGTTATAAAATAATCAGCTTCAGATATTTTGCTATAGCAACAGAAAATGGGCTAAAACATCCTCCAACTAATTCTACTTCATCTACAATTTAAGATTCCTGCCACCTCTCATGGCAGGCTGTAGCACCTTGGATTGTTTCTATCTCTTGACTTTTTTTTTTTTTTGAGACAGGGTCTCGCTTTGTAGTTCAGGCTGGCACTGAGCTCACTATGTAGCCCAGGCAAGCCTTGAACTCAGCAATCCTCCTGTCTCTGCCTCCTGAGGGCTGGGATTATAGACGTGAGCCACCACGCCCGGCTCTCTTGACTTAAAAAAAAATTAAAATAAACTTATTACAATAAAAGACATACTGACATTGATCCTACCTCTTGGCTCTTATGAAAAATACTGCTATGAACATTCAGACACAAATATTTGCGTGGATGTATCTTTTCAGTTCTCTGAAGTATATACTGAATAGAATTGCTGAGTTATTTAAGTTTTTGAAAAATTGTTTATATTCAAAGTGGCTATATAATTTTACTTTGCCATCAATAATGTGTGAAAGTCTCAGGTCTCTCCCGACTTGCCACCCCATCACTTACTGCTTTTTTTTTTTTTTTTTTGCAGTATTAGGGATTGAACTTGGGCCCTTGTGAGTCCAAGGTTGGCACGATACCACTTGAGCTAAATCCCCAGACCTCTTACTGTCTTTTTACTGCAGCTATTCTTTCTTTTTTGGTGGTACCAGGGATCGAACTCAAGCTCTTGTACCTCCAAGGTAGGTGCGGTACCACTTGAGCTAAATCCCTGACCCACTGCAGCTATTCTTGAGGATGTGAAATACTATCTCATTAGAAAATAATTATTAATAACATTATTAACGACTAATAATGTTGAGGATCTTTTCATGTATTTATTGGTCACTGGTACATCTTCTTTGAGAAAAACGTGTTCAAATCCTTTGTCCATTTAAAAAATTGTGTTATATTTGTCTTTCTATAGTTTTAAAAATACATTTTCCACACACTAGTCCCTTACTTGTATCTGAAACAAATATTTTTGTCCTGTGGGCTGACTTTTCACTTTAATAATAGTTTCTTTTGAAGCACAAAAGTATTTCATTTTTATTAAGTCCAGTCTATTTTCTGTCGCTTGTACTTTTGCATCATTTTAAAGAAACTATTGCCCAATCCAAATAAATATTTATTATATTTTTTTCTAAGTGTTTTATGGTTTTAGAGCTTATCTTTAGGTCTTTGATCCACTTTGAGTTAAAGTCAGTTGTGTATGAAAGTTGAGATTCCAAGTTTATTCTTTAGCATGTTGATAGCTACTTGTTCCCTCCTCCTTTATTTCTTGGTGGAATTTTATCAAAGATTGATGTAATTCTTCTTTAAATATTTGGTGGAATTCACCAATGAAGTAATTTGGGCCTGGGATCTTTGTGAGAAGTTTTGTTTTGTTTTCTTTTTTGTCTATCACTGAGGATTAAATTTGGGACCTTGTGCTTGTGAGGCAGGTGCCGAACTCACTGAGCTAAATCCTCAATCCTTATTTAGTTTTCTGAGACAAGGGCTCATTACTTTGCCTGGGTTGGTCCCAAACTTATGAGTCTCCCTCCTAGCCCTCCTAGTGGGATTGCAGTATGGCAAAGTTTTTTGTTTGTTTATTTGTTTTTAGACAGGGTCTCACTCTGTAGTTGTAGCCCAGGCAAGCCTCAAACTCAG
>PVIC010059542.1:0-10080 GCA_004025085.1 Thryonomys swinderianus | reverse complement strand
AAAAAAAAAAAAAAAAAAAAAAAAAAAAAAAATATATATATATATATATATATATATATATATATATATATATATATATATATATATATATAATAGCTAGCAAACGTGTAAGACACAAGCAGGATGTTATTAAACAAGTCTGTATTATTGCAGCTTGGTTTAGACAAGTAGTAGTTTCAGAAGTGAGCTCATAAGATTAAAGATATGGCTCAGTGGCCAAGCAAATTCCTAGCACTTGTGAATACCTGGATTTGATCTTCAGCACCATGCAGAAAGAAAAAGCATAAGAATCAGATTAGAGTCTAATCCATTTTATTGATTATATAAAACACGTTACTGAGGTAATAACAAATCCAGGAAACATGTAGTTCTCTGTTTTATACCAAAAGTTTCTGGTTGAAATGGAGTCGAAATTTATCAATAACTATAATCTATGTGTTAGTTCTTTACCAGTTTATGAACTTATACTAATTGCTTAAAATTTATTTAAAAGGATACATTTTTATGATTGATAGCCCACTTTTTTGCCTTCCTAAAAACCTTACCTTAAGTGCTGGGCACGGTGGCTCATGCCTGTAATCCCAGCACTCGGGAGGCAGAGACAGGAGGATTGCTGAGTTCGAAGCTTGCCTGGGCTCCATAGTGAGCTCAGAGCCAGCCTGAACTACAAAGCGAGACCCTGTCTCAAAAAAAAAAAAAAAACCTTACCTTAAA
Source organism: Thryonomys swinderianus (assembly GCA_004025085.1). Taxonomy (NCBI): domain Eukaryota; kingdom Metazoa; phylum Chordata; class Mammalia; order Rodentia; family Thryonomyidae; genus Thryonomys; species Thryonomys swinderianus. The sequence continues at coordinate 9,366 of PVIC010059542.1, read as the reverse complement.
TGTAAGGAGTACCATTTGATCTCTTTTCATTTTTATCCCTGATTTGTCTATTCTTATATAACTAATTATTGTAGTTCCATGACATGTGCATAAAGATCATATTATACTTCTGTGTTTCGTAGTAATCCACATACAGATACAACTGTTCTTAACAGTAAAAGATAAATGAATCTTTTTAAAAATACTTTTATTGAGAAATTATTTGCAGCAAACTTAAGAAAAGATGTAAAAGTTTATCTAAAGATAAAAACCAAATAGTTGTACTATTATTGTATTGATGTAGTACTATATCATTAACTTGAATTTATTTTGAAATCTACTAACTGACCACAGTTGCTATATTAAAAGGTTTTGTTTTACTGATAGAATAGAAAACCTTGTTTCTAAGCCTTTGTTTATAGTGCTGAATTTGTTTGGTTTCTTATTCTATTTAAGCCGATATGTCAAAATATCTACTGAAACTGAAGAAACTGAAGGATCCCTACATTGCTGTAAGGACCAAAATATTAATGGAAATGGCCCAAATGGCATACATGAAGAAGGCTCACCAAGTAAGACTTTCCTGTTAAAGTGTACAAGTACTTCAGTTAGATTATTGCCTCAGAGAAAAAGTTAAGATGGTAGAGATTTTGAAACTAGAAAATATCTGCACACCTGGGAAAAGTAATAATAATAAATTTTAAATGTAATGTTGGGTTTATTTAAAATCTCTTATTTAAAATCTGAAATTAGGTGAAATGGAAACAGATGAACCGGATGATGAATCTAGCCAGGATCAGGAACTTCCCTCAGAAAATGAAAACAGCCAGTCTGAAGATTCAGTTGGAGGAGATAATGATTCTGAAAATGGATTATGTACTGAAGAAACTTGCAAAGGTCAACTCACGGGACACAAAAAACGACTGTTTACATTCCAGTTCAACAATTTAGGGACTACTGACATCAACTATATCAAAGATGATATCAGGCATATAAGATTTGATGACAGGCAGCTTAGGCTAGATGGTAAGTATTTGGGAAAAATAAATGCAACTTGAGTCATGTGTTAAATTTTTAGGTAAAAACTGTGAAATTCAGCCTTATTGTGAAAGATGCCATTAACGTCTTCATCTGAAATTTTAAGCCTTAATATCCAAATGGACTAAACTACGTGTCAGAGAGGTTGGACTTCAAGCTTAAACTCTGTATCTTTTTCTTAACTCTCAGATTATTTCAGTGGCTTGGAAATGGCTGTATGTCCTAATTATCCAAGAGTACTTCTTGATTATTCTAGATATGCTATATATATTCTAACATTAAAATACATTAATTTTAACACTAAGGCATATTAAATTTTAAAGAAAAAAATGTGTTTTCCACCTTAGAAAGATCATTTCTTGCTTTGGATTGGGATCCTGAATTGAAAAAACGATACTTTGATGAAAATGCTGCTGAGGTAAGTCATTACTTACTACTTCTTTACTTTTTGTAGATTTACTTTGATTAATAGAGTTACTCATGTTCTTTTTTTAAATTTATTTCATTGGTACATTTTGTACATACATTATGATCATGCAACATTGAGAATTTGTACCTGTGATGGCACATCTTGATTCTCATTTTTCCTGTTTCTCTGTCCTCCACCTTCTATACCCTATATATATAACTTCTGTTTCCTTTTTCTTAAAACCATCAAATTTTTTCTTTCCCTTCTTTACTTTGTATTCTTTGTTTCTATCAGATACATTTATTTTCCCAGTAAAAAGAACAATCATGCACCTTTTTCTTCTGTTTACATGTCATTATCCATGTAGGTTTAACTCAGGAATTATTAAGAAGTATTATATAAGGTCGGGGATTTAGCTCAGTGGTTCTGACTTGTGCTTGGCAAGCACAAGGTTTCAAATTCGATCCCAGTACCACACGTCACAATGCTAGGCATAGCGGCTCACCAGCACTCAGGAGACAGAGGCAGGAGGATTGCTATGAATTTGAGGCTAGCCTGAGCTACATAGTGAGTTCAGGGCCAGCTACAAACTGAGACCCTGTCCCCCCCAAAATTTTTTAATTAAAAAAGAACTATGATATAAATCTCAGATAAACTTTATAATTCTTTTGAGAAAGTTTAGGAGTTTCATTATTATTTGTAGTAAGATGGTATCACTAAAATGAGTTTTGTTTCATTTGTTCTCTTAACTCAAGAAATACTTCTCTTTAGGATTTTGAAAAACATGAAAGTGTGGAATATAAACCTCCTAAAAAGCCTTTTGTGAAATTAAAAGATTGCATTGAACTTTTTACAACAAAAGAAAAGCTAGGTGCTGAAGATCCATGGTAAGAAACAAAGTTAAATTATTTCTAATTATTTCCTTAATACTCTGAATCAGCATTTCTTTAAGTTATATTAAGAAGAATGAGAATATTTTTAGGAGCATTATTATACTGTTAAGCTTTAGTCTCATTATTTACTAGTAATAATTCTATCTTACAAGAATTTTTAGCTGCACAACCATTTTGAGAGAAGCTTTTTAGGAAAAATATAGTGAAACATTTTATAGTTCCATTCCATGAGAGTCCAAAAGTTTTGAGATTTCCTAGTATCTGTGTCTCTACACACATCTGTGATATATCTTGGTCTTTTTAGCATACTGAAATGTAAATAAAGAATATGGCCCTCATCATATATTTATTTAATTCAATATTCATTTGCTTATTAATTTATAATGGTTAAAAGTTACTTAGGAAATGGACTGAAATTAAAAATAACAAGTTGGCTGGGCGTGGTGGCTCACGCCTGTAATCCCAGCACTCAGGAGGCAGAGACAGGAGGATTGCTGAGTTTGAGGCTTACCTGGGCTACATAATGAGCTGAGGGCCAGCCTGAACTACAAAGTGAGACTCTGTCTCAAAAAAAAGAAAAGTTATTTTTAGGCACATAGTTGGCAGGTAATAATTACCAAGAAAGATTTCCTAATGTTTGTTGTTGTTTACTGTTTTTTTAATGTAAATTGATTGTTGTTTGTACCTCTATCAAGCTTTAAATATTTTCATTTGTAGGTATTGTCCAAATTGTAAAGAACATCAGCAAGCCACAAAGAAATTGGATTTATGGTCCCTCCCACCTGTACTTGTAGTACATCTCAAACGATTTTCTTACAGTCGATACATGAGAGACAAGTTGGATACTTTAGTTGATTTTCCTATCAAGTAAGTTTAAATTGTAGTTAATAACATTGAGTGTCCTTTTCTAATTTATTTCATGCTTTTTGTTATATCTTTATACACATCAAGTATCAGTTTGGAAACTGAATTTCAGTTTTTGAGTTTACAAGGAATGCAACTTACAAGTATCATTCTTAAAGACTGAAGAAAAAATCTACTTTTAAAAAATATATACAGTATAACTCATTCTGTGTTACATAATCTTATGTGTATATGGGCCCCATTTGTAATTCTAAGATACATTATCAATTTAGTGATTTTGTTTTTCCTAGGAATTTTTTCATAATTGCTCATCAGTTATTCCTAAATGTGTTTTTTCTAAAAAAGAGTGAAATTGTACAAAGTACAATAATAGAATTGTTTAGAATGACAGAGTAATAAAATGAGGCATCCTGATTTGCATTATCTTTCATTTTGATGGTACCATATTTGTAAAAAGGTATAAAGGTATCTAGAGGCAACATCGTTGTAGTCTCCTGTGTTTTAGCTTTCACTAATCATAGTTGAGGATTCAGAAGGACATTCGATAACATTGTATTCTCATTTACTTACTCATTTAACAAGAGTAACAGAATGTTTTTCAACAATAACTTATACTATCTCATTGTGCAAAAGAACATATATTCTTTTTGTTTTTACCATATTGTACACCAAAATTTATTTGAAGCTATAAGTGAACAAATACAGAGGCAGGAAAATTGCAAGTTGGAGCCCAACCTGGGCCACTTCAACATAGGGCGATTCTATCTTAAAAAGGGAAAAAAAAAAAAATTTTTAAAGTAAAGGATATAGATACAGTTTAGTGTGAAGGCCCTGAATTCACTCACTAGGATTGCAGCGGGTGTGGATGGGATCCACCAACAACAGAAATAATAATGAACAATATACTAGATGGCTTTATTCCAGTTTTATATGCAGTAGTTTATAAACAGTCAGTTGCTGTGAGAGTCTCCTTTGAGTGGGGAGTCTAGGGATACAAACCACAGACACAGTGAAATTGACCAAAAGCTTGGCTGGTGGTAACTTTATTGGGCTGGAAACAGGTTCTTCCAGCAGTGAAACAGAATCACCAGGACAATGAGACAGACTTGGGAGAGGGAGAGAGAAACCCCCTTGTTTGTGAATGAAGTCACAGTTAACCATTACATCTGGAGGAAACAGCTCCATGAGCTGAGAAAATATCTTAGCCTCAAGGACGAGTGAAGCCAGGAGAGCCTATGCAGGGAGCAGGAACTAACTAGCAGAGTAGCCAAGGACAGAGACTGCATCACGTCGCCCTCAGGTCTGGGAGCTCCCTGGCGCCCTCGTCCACCTGCACCTGGAGGGACTCGGCTTTCCAGAGTCAGAGGCTCACTGTGTGGGTCGAATGCCCTTGGCTCCCTCCACAAGTTGTATTCAGAAAATACTGCCCATCTCTGCTATACAAGTCATTAAAGCCAAGAAAATCTGGGGTGAAATTAGGTTTTCATATGTTAAAATTCTTAAAAATTCCTAAGAGTTGTTTTTCACTGTCCTTTTATTTTTGCTTATGTAAAGATACATTGAAATTACTTTATATTAAAAAGAACCCACTGAACTCAGATAGTTAATGCCAGTGATTGTTTTTCCCGGGGTACTGAAAGGTAAATGTATTTGCATGAAAATATTAATTTGAATCAGAACATCACTAGAACATTTTAAAATTCTCAATCCCTAACCAGATTTTTCCCAAAGCATCCACATCTCAAAGGTACATATATGTTTTGTTTTATAAGTTATTTGGCTGTCAATAATTTCTTCATTGATTTATCAGTGAGTATCAATACTGGCAGAAGGGACTCGAATTCATTACATTTTTAAAATTGCATTTAGGGAAAATATAAAGCTTACTTGTCTTCTTTTTTAAACAGTGACTTGGATATGTCAGAATTCCTAATTAATCCAAATGCAGGTCCTTGCCGCTATAATTTGATTGCTGTTTCCAACCACTATGGAGGGATGGGCGGAGGACACTGTAAGTTGACGGTTTACCTTTAAGTCATAGTGTCTGAAAAATTGTAGACTTTTTTTCTTACCACAGCTATTATTTCTTAAAGATTAAAGTGTCAGAGGTATCATGCAAATAATAGCTGCCCGGTACTGATTAATGAGTAAATCAACTTTTTGACCTCCTTGTTTTTGTTTTTGCATCAAGTATAAAGGATTGAGTTAATCGTATTTCTTAGCTGAAGACAAAAAGAGTATCACTGCCCATTTCTTCTTTTCTATTCTAGCATGTTTGGTTTGTGTCTTTTATAAATCATAAGTATTTACTTGTTCCCTCACATGGTGCTGTATAATTTCAGTAGATCTTTTCTCTCATGTTACTTAAAACTTAGGTCTTCGGTTACTTCATGTTTAGTTTGCTCCTCCATACCAATCATGGTTGGCCGCTACCCTATTTTTCTCCGCTACCACATTTTTCTCTGCATTCACCTCATGATGAGCATCCAAACTGCTTGTAATTTCCTACCACCATAAGACTGATAAATGCCATTTTTTTAATGGTTCAATATATGAACATTTCTTTGAGCTTGAGATGGTCAGGTTTAAATAGTATTTAAGTGGTTGCTCGCTGTAACAGGCAGATTTTTCTGCTGGACTATGTTTACATTTCTAAGGTATAGCTTTTTTGTAGTTTTTTTATTTCATTAACTAAGATTGTGACAATTTATTGTTATTTCACTTTGGAATCAAGATTACAGTCATATAACAAATTAGGATGCTTTGCTTTTTTTCTACTTCCTGAAATAACAAGTATAAAACAGGGTTTATCTACTTACTTAGTAGAATTTATCTGTCAAACTCCCCATCTGTCTGGGCTTTACTATTGTAAATGTTTCTATTAATGTTATGCTTATTGGGCTATTCACTTTCTTTTTCCTTTTCTATGTATTTTTACATTCTCTGTTTTTCAAAAATGTATTCATTCCATCTAGGTTTTCCAGTTTGAGAACAGTTGTTCATAATAATCTTACACTATATTTTTTCTTCTTTTTTCTTTGTTAATAGTCTTCTAGGAAGTTCATCTTAATTGTTTCAAAGAAATAACTATTCATTTTATAAAGTTTTTCATTAAGTCGGGCGTGGCAGCTCATGCCTGTAATCTCAGCACTCAGGAGGTCAAGGCAGGGGGATTGCCACACATTTGAGGCCAGCCTGGACTACATTGTGAGTTCAGGGCCTGCCTGAACTACAAAGCAAGACTGTGTCTCAGAAAACAAAAATTAAATAAATAAATTTTGTTACTGTATTTATTCCTGCAGAGTTTATTTTTCTCCTTTTTATCCATCACATTTATCTTCCTGTGACATCAGTTTTACTATGTTGCTCTTGTTTTAATTTCTCAGATTGAGTGTTTATCTTTTTGCTTTGCACTGTTTTTTGTTTTTATTTTAATTTAGAAGGCTATGGTTGCAACCATAACTTTCCCACTAAGTCTTGCTTTTAGCTGTAGCTCATTAACTTTGAAATGTAACATTTTCATTATCTTTTCAGTTCTGTGTATTTGTTTCCATTATGACTTTATAATTACCCAGTTATTAATCATATCTTTAGTTTTCAAAACAAGGTTTTTTTTTATGCTTCTGTTGTGTGCTTAATTTGCTATCAGATTGGAAGCGTGATCTGTGTTGTATTAATCTTCAAGAGTTTGATGCTTCCAAGGTTGCCTCATGCATGTCTGTTTCCTAGATCTTCCCCATTTGGACACGAAGTGCTTTGTCTCTTTATCAGTCGTATTCAAATTGTTACTATGTGTGGTTATGTTTTATTCTGTTCTGAGAGAAATTTCTCAAGACTCTTGTTAAGTGTTGATTTCTCTGTTTTCCCCAATAGTTTTATTAGTTGCTGTTTTGCATTAATAGTTGTATTTATGTTTACAATAATTCTTTCCGTGTTCTTTCTGCTAGGATTTAGCATTCATGTTTTTCAGCTCTTTATCTTTAAGAAATTCCAAGTGCCATATTACTTTTCTTTTGTTATCATTTAATTGGCAAGCTGTGTCTTTTGTTGGATTTGTCTCATATAAATCATGTTACTGGTAGATCTTGTCTTTTTATCCATTGTGAAGATATGTTTCTTTTACTTTGTAAATGCATCAGATCACCTATCAGATTAATAACCTCACAACCCCACAGTAGACTTCACTCAACACAGAGTTTACTTTGATTTGAAAAAGAATAGAGGACAAGAAAATATGGCATACAGAATAAGAGTTCAGAAGAAGTCCTAGATTGTTGGAAGGGGAAGAAGTGGAGGAGGGCATGCTCAAAAGAACCTCTTCAATGTGCTGCTATTTCCTTTAATTTCTTGTAAAGGTTGATTTTTAATCACTGACTACATGCCATACAGATTGCCATTTTCTCAGCCCAAAGGTCCTATTAAACACTACACTTCTGATTCCAGTGGCCTGAGATTACTGATTTCTGTGACAGACAACCGAGGCAGTGATTGTCCCATATGTGGAATTTAACTTTCTTTTAACCTGTTTCTCATTGCTGCTGCCACCTACAGTTCTGGGTTTGTTTGTTTTTTGTTTTTTGTTTTTTTTCCTTTGATGCTCACTCTGCTTTTTTTCTTCTTTTTCCTCTATGATTGACTTCTGGGGAATTGGAACTAACAGCAGATAGAATATAAAACATTTCTTTCACATGGGATGTGCTTGGTAAATACTGTTAAGTAAACAACTTACAGGTTAAATCATTGTCATTTTTTATTGCTTGGCTGGTTATTTGGTTTCTCATTTCAATAGCTTTCTGACCACTGGTAAAGCTTCGCCAAAGGTAGAAGGAAAGCCTTAAATTAATATTTAACTTACTTTTAAAATAATCACATTATCGGACATGGTGGCTTATGCCTGTATTCCCAGCATTCAGGAGGCAGAGGCAGGAGGATTGCTGAGTTCCAGGCTTGCCTGAGCTACAAAGCAAGACCTTATCTCAAAAAAAAAAAAAATCATATTTCCTTGCAAATATTACCCAATCAGGTAATTTAATAGAAAGTGTGTCACCTTTGATTTCAGTTATATCAAGAATAACCATCTCGGGCCGGAGATTTAACTCAGTGGTTCTGGCGCCTGCCTCGCAAGCACAAGATCCTGAGTTCGATCCCAGTAACCACATACAATGCTGGGCGTGGTGACTCACGCCCACCAGCAATCAATACCACATACCACAGTGCCAGGCATGGTGGCTCACGCCTGTAATCCCAGCACTTGGGAGGCAGAGGCAGGAGGATTGCTGAGTTCCAGGCTTGCCTGGGCTACATAGTGAGCTCAGGGCCAGCCTGAACTACAAAACAAGACCCCGTCTCAAAAAATTAATTAATTTAAAAAATAACCATCTCAATTTCTTACTTATTTCTGAAACAGAAGAGAATTAATTTTTGTTTAGCAATGAGAATTCTATATGTATGTGTGTGTATATATATATATATTTGTTTATATGCACATAAAATTATATATATATATATACACAAATTTATGCTAAAGACTAAGATTCTGGTGTTTAAAAATATTACCAAAAAATTACAAATTACCAGCTGGACACAATGGCACAATCTTAGTAACTCAGAAGTTCCCAGGTTTGATGCCAACCTAGCAATTTAGCAAGACCCCATCTCAAAATGAAAAGGACCAGTGAAGTACTTGCCTCACATCCCCATGGTCCAGTGTTCATTTTCTAGTACCACCAAAATAAAAAGGCTTAATGAGTAAAGTTGTTAAGAAAATATTATAGAAAATTTATCCAGTAGTTAAAATTACAAACTTTGGGTCAGACAGAGTCATGACTTTAAATCTTAACTGCCACATGATAGATATACTGCCTTGTCAAAGTAATCTTTTTATGAAGCTTTAATTTCCCATTTCTGAAGTAGGAATAACAATGATAATTACCCTCCTTACAAGATAATACATGTAAATTATATTACCACCATGCCTAACATATCATAATTACTACATACATGTTACCTACTATTTGCCATCATTAGTGTTGTTATTCTGTGAATTTAAAAAATAATAAATCTGTTCTGAGTTTCCCTTGAATGAAAAAGTTATAAGCTTCAGCCTTAATGAAAAGAATCTTAAGTATATAGATTATAGAAAATTATTCTAAAAACCTTTAATCAGCCAAATGTATAATAATT
>PVIC010059541.1:0-10083 GCA_004025085.1 Thryonomys swinderianus | reverse complement strand
AAAAAAAGATATCTTGGGTAAATATACCCTATCTTAATTCTTTTTTTTTTTTCTTTTTGAGACAGGGTCTCGCTTTGTAGTTCAGGCTGGCCCTGAGCTCACTATGGTTCCCAGGCAAGCCGCCGCGAACTCAGCAATCCTCCTGTCTCTGCCTCCCGAGTGCTGGGATTACAGGCGTGAGCCACCACGTCCGGCATTGTGGTATGCGGTGTTGATTGTTGGTGGGCGTGAATCTCCACGCCCAGCATTATATGTGGTAACTGGGGATCGAACTCAGGACCTTGCGCTTGCGAGGCAGGCGCCGGAACCACTGAGCTAACCCTCCGGCCCCCCTATCTTAATTCTTATAGCAGACCCCTGTCTGTTGTCCTATAGGAGCATTCTATGTTTTTTAACCTACTCGTTTTTTTTTTTTTTTTTTAGTTTTTTGAGACAGAGTCTCACTTTGTAGTTCAGACTGGCCCTGAACTCACTATGTAGCCCAGGCTGGCTTTGAACTCTCAGCAATCTTCCTGCCTCTGCCTATTATAGGCATAGGTGTGAGCCACACACCCAGCATTGTGGTAATGTGGTACTGGGGATCAAACTCAGGACCTTGTGCTTGCCAGGCAGAGCCTGGAACCACTGAGCTAAATCTCCAGCCCTGATTTGTTTTGTTTTTGGAGACTAGGTCTTGCTGTGGTGCCCATGCTACTTTGAACTCCCAGACTAACTGATTCCTCCCTCACCCACTCTTCTCTGCACCACTGCACCTGGCCTGCTACTCATCACCACTATCTTTCTAGAAACTAGTATTAAATCTTCAGGTTTCCCTGGGCTTGGAAGCATTTCTCTCCCTGTCTGATCTTACCAGTGTGGCATAGATTTTTAGACTTTCCCACTCATTCAATTTTTTGTTGTTCCATAGCCAGAAGAAATCCAACAGCAGATTGTTCGAGAGACTTTCCATCTAGTCCTCAAGCGAGATGACAACATCTGTAATTTCTTGGAGGGCGGAAGGTAAACTGTCAGCTTCATTTCCTTCCCATCTGTCTACTTGGTATAGTCTTCATCCTGTGGCTACTTCTGCCATCATCAAGTGTGGGGTCCTGCTACCACATGAGTTGTGGCTAGTAAGAGCTGTATAGGGTAATCCAGGCCTCTTGGGGAAGCAAATCCTTATTGTGCTGTAGCTGTTACTCTCAGATGTCTGGTGCCTGGGAGGATAGGAAAAAAGGAGGTAAAGGCATTCAGATGCCTCTGCAAACTTGGTTGCCCATCACTGCTAGATGTGACCTCCTTCTAATACTTAGCCATCCTTTTTATGGTGATTGAAGCCAAGGCCTCTAGTGTGCTAGGCAAGTGCTCTACCACTGAGCTACATCTGCAGTCCTTTCAAAGTTTTATTTTGAGACAGGGAGTCACTAACTTGTAGTCCACATTGGCTTCAAACTTTTTTTTTTTTGGTACCAGGGATTGAACTCAAGGCTTTGCATTTGTGAGGCAGGTGCTAGAACCACTGAGTTAAATCCTCAGCCTTGGTCTCAAATTTGTGATCCTCCTGCCTCAACCTCCAAGTAGTTAGGATCTCAGGCATGGGCCACGGTTAAGGTTCCCTTTTCTTTTGGGCCCTTCCTCATGAATTGACAGAAAATTTCTCATTGATTTGTTTAAGACACAGGCATTTAATTGTTTTCTGTCTTCCATAGTTTGATTGGTGGCTCAGACTACAAACTGATTTACCGGCACTATGCTACCTTATACTTTGTGTTTTGTGTGGATTCATCAGAGAGTGAACTTGGAATCTTGGACCTCATCCAGGTATGTGTGGACTGCTAAGCGGGGTGTGTAGTGTGCAGGGCCTATTGAGTAGATTAGATTCCTTGTGTTTACTCTTACCAGTCTTCTTACTGATAGTGGTAAAAGTTGACAGATGTCCACCAGATGGCGCTCTGGGAAAGCACTCGAGCAGCCCTCCTAGACTGAAGAATTTATTGGTTTCTAGTGCGGCATTTAGTTTTCATGTTTTTTGAGTTTTCTTTCAACTGTTGAACCAAAGAGCATTTAAACATTTATAGTTTTGACTTATAGCTCATGGCAAAGAAATTTGATACTTTAGTCTGTGCAATCTGGACATCAGTAAACGTGATTTTTTTATAAGGTTGACAATGAAATATTGCTTAGAGATTATGTGCTTTCCTTTCATGGGAACAGAGAAGAGTTGGTTGGAGTGCAGTATGTGCAAGACCTCGCTTTAGTCCCTAGCACTGAGAAGGAGAGAGAGAACTTTATAATTCAGTGAATATTTATTAAATATTTAGTGTTTGTTGTATTTGGGAAGATCACATAAATAAAATATAAAAATAATAGAAACCTGGGGCCGGCGATTTAGCTCAGTGGTTCCAGCGCCTGCCTTGCAAGTGCAAGGCCCTGAGTTTATTCCCGGTAACCACATACAATGCTGTGTGTGGTGAGTCACGCCCACCAGCCATCAATACCACATACCACAATGCTGGGCGTGGTGGCTCATGCCTGTAATCCCAGCCCTTGGGAGGCAGAGGCTGGAGGATTGCTGAGTTCGAGGTTTGTCTGGGCTACATAGTGAGCTCAGGGCCAGCCTGAACTACAAAGCGAGACCCTATCTCCAAAAAAAAAAAAAAATAAAGGAAGCCAAGAGATTTAATTATTGGAAAGAGTGAAAATCAGTAAGTAATTGACTTAATTGCTATTGGAAACATAAACCTAAAATATCACTTTTAGATGAGATATGCAGTTAGGAAAAATTAAAAACTATAGTAAGATAAGGAATCCTTTACTAGCAAAAGATTCTATAAGATATCCAGAAATACATGTAAAATATCTGTATGATTCCTGTGGGGAGACTATACTTCTGTTGTATTTCTGTGGGTAGACCACGCTTTTCCCAAAACCCATGACAGAACTTTCTCTAGATTCACGAATTCTACACATTCCTATTGCCAAAAACACATAAATATTTGTAACTTCAAATAGTAACATGTCTCTGTTGACGACCTTCAGCCTATTTCTTTTTTTTTTTTTTTTTTTGAGAGGGGTCTTGCTCTGTAGTTCAGGCTGGCGCTGAAATCACTATGTAGCCCAGACAAGCCTTGAACACAGCAGTCCTCCTGCCTCTGCCTCCCGAGAGCTGAGACTACAGGCATGAACCACCATGCCCAGCATTGTGATATGTGGTACTGATTGCTGGTGGGTGTGAGTCACCACCCCTAGCATTGTTGTATGTGGTTACCAGGATTGAACTCAGGACCTTGCACTTGGGAGGCAGGCGCCGGAATCACTGAGCTAAACCTCCAGCCCTGTTTACTACACTTTTAAAAAAAAATCTTCAATTCACAGCTGGTTAGATCTGCTGGTACAAAGCCCAGTGAATACAGAGGCTGACTGTGTCAGGTTTTATTCCATTTGCAGCTTTTATATGCTTGAAAAATAGAATTCATAAACTAATAAAAACTGTTCTCTTTATAGTTTGGAGGTTTTTGTTTTGGTCAGTATTAGGAATTGAACTGGGGGCCTTCCTACTGAGCTACATCCCTAGCTCACATACTATTTTTTAAAATTTTGAGACAAGGTCTTTCTAAGTCACTAACTCGCTGGGCTGTGCTCAAACTTGGGAACTTGGCACCTCAACTTCCCTAGGTTAGGCCAGGGATGTAGGTCAGTGGCACTGTGCCTGTCTGGCAAGAGCAAGGTCCTGAGTTCAGTCCCTGGTACCACACACAAAAACCAAAGACCAAAAAAAAAAAAAAAACCAACTTCCCTAAGTCAGTGCAGAGATTCCAGGCACTCAAGCCCCTGTCTTGGTTGTTTGAGTTTAATGAACATCAGTTTAACCTGATTATAGTGCTAACACCTGTATCATTAATCAGATAATTATGAAAAAAATCTTACATTTTAATAAACTAAAGTCATTGCAAATAGGTATAGAGTTTTAACTTTCACCAGATGAAAACAAATATGGACATCAATGAGGGTAATGATTATACAGTGTTGTAAATAGAATTGTACTTCAAAGTAATTAAGATGCTAAATTTTATGTTACATGTCTTTTACAGAATTTTTAAAAAATTGAATGAAAAAAATATGACAGCTATACAAAGATAGGAGGATAGGTGTTTGTTGATCAAGAACCCAATATCAGAACAAGAAGTCATAAGGTCCCAAATTAAGTGTGATCTGTTTCAAACTGCATCAGTTCCTCACACTGAAGATGTGAAACCCAGTCCCATTCCTCCTCTTGTTTAGGTTTGTGATGTTGCCGTTTCACACCAAGCCTCTTGATTTCTCAGTACTTCATACTGCTTGAAAGTCTTGTAACTTCCTTCATCAGTGAGCTCCATCCACCTTCATCCTCACCCTTAGTAACATTTATTTCCTACACATGACATGTTAGTCTTTGTTTTCAAAATTCAGTTATTCTTACATTTTAGCAGGCTGGGATTTGCTCTATATTTCTTGCCTTTCAAAGAGTTTCCTCCTTTGCTCTTGTTCAACAATATTATTGGATTTCAGGGCTCGGTCATGATAGCCAGGTATGGCTGTCTTGGTCCCTGCCAGAGCTATAGGTCTGATGCTACCATGAAAGCTGCCATAGCTATTGAGTAGTTACCTGGCTTCTGATGCCAACAGGGAGGCAGTGTCGGGAACACAGTCTCTAGTGGCTGAACTGCTGCCTTGTTGTTTTGGATTTCAGCCATTTTTTTTTGCTGTTCTTATAATAGCTTCCTCTTTCTAAGCACTCAGTTAAAGCTTCTTGCACATGCATTTCTATGTTGCTGACTGTGAGGGGAGGCAGACTAGAAATCCAGCTCAAACTTCTGCTATATCTTCTTCATTTTTCAGTGCTTCTCTCTTGATTTCTGCTCCTGTCTTTCCTGCTTATGTGCCTAGGCCTATGAGTTTACCTTGAGCAGGAGTGGGATCTGGTCTGCAGTTTTCATCCCCCGTCCCTAGCTGATGACTCTTCTTCACTGATTCTGGACTGGGGCTTATTCCTCTCCCTGTTTCACTTGTCTTTCCCCAAACCTGTAACTCAGTTACTGACTTCTGATTTGTGATAGTTTTCTGTTTACCTGTATCAGTGCTTACCATTCTCTCTTTCATTTTATCAGAAGAATGTTCTTTGTTGTGTGTTTCTTAGACAGATGTTTTTTAGAGACTATTTTTTGTCTTTTGAGACAGGATCTCACTATGTAGTGTAAATTGGCTTTGAACTCACTGTGTAGCAGGCTGGCTTTGAATTTGTGACCCTTTAGCCTCCAGAGGGCTGGAATTTCAGGTGTGTGCCATGGTGCCCAGCAAGAGGATTTATTTGTGATAAATAGACTGTCTGAATCTGCTGTGTCCTCAGTGCAGGCTTTTCCCCCATTAGCATGCACTTTGCCTCTGCTGGCTGTTTTTTCTTCCTTCCTTCTCTTGACCTTGATGGTGATCTTGAATACCAATGTTCTGAGGCTCTTGAGATACATGGCGCAGATACATCTTCTGCTCTCTCTTGTCTCTGTCTGGTCTCTGGTCATGTCTTTCAATGCATATCCATTTTGTTCTATAACACTAGCCTCTCAGAGAACCCAGTCTTAATTTCATTAACCCTCTTTAATGAAAATAGCTCCCACTCTGCACAGTGCTGCTGCAAAATATAGTCTGCTGCACACGTAGTACACCTGTACTCCAGGTGCCAGAGTTCCAAGTCCAGCCCATCAGGTGGCTTCTCTCTTCCGCAGACAAGTCATTCCTGAGAGGGACCTGTTGGCACCTGGGGGATCTGCCAATGGTTTTTCAAGTTTGTTTTTTTACATTTACTTCACTAATACCTAAGGTATAGTAAGGTTTGTTTTTTTTTTTAGGTAAGGTATTTTAATGTCTGGATTGAGATAGATAAGTATCTTTTCACTCAAAAGTTAACTCCCTGTGTATAAAATGTACCAGTAAAATCAATTAAATAAAAAAAATTAATTCCTCATCCCAATACTATCAAGTAGTCATCTTTTCCTTGGAATTTAATACCACCTTTACCAATATTGCATTTTCATATAAATGTGTGTATTTCATTAATTAATATTCTATCTCATCTATATTTTGGTTTGTATACCTTGCTATGAGAGTCCCTGAGGAAAAACACCACTGTGGAGTCCTGGGTGGAGCAACACATTCTTTATATGCAGAAAAGACAGAGCAAGATCGGCTCCAGCTCTGTGCATTGGTCCCTCATGGATAGTGGATCTTTGTGAGCCCCTACAGGACCGTTTGCCCATGTGTACCCATCTTGTGCCATAGTGGAAGGCTGTGTCTGGTTCAGGTTACTTAAAAACCTCAAGTAAAACCTGTTTTCATGCAGTGCTGAACAACTGATGACATTGCTGGCGGTGACACATTTGAAGTCATGTCTGAGGGAGAGAAAAG
The DNA here is from genome assembly GCA_004025085.1 of Thryonomys swinderianus. Taxonomy (NCBI): domain Eukaryota; kingdom Metazoa; phylum Chordata; class Mammalia; order Rodentia; family Thryonomyidae; genus Thryonomys; species Thryonomys swinderianus. Next base: position 3,666 of record PVIC010059541.1, on the reverse strand, counting down.
CAAGTGCAGAAAGGGCTGGACATAGCTCTGAGGCGGTGTTCACCGGGCATGTACAAGACGATGATTCCATCCCCAGCATCACAGAAAAAAGAAGCTAAGGCAATATGAATAGTGGTTATGTGATTAAATTCATTCTGAGAATTCTATAATCTGTGCTTTCATCACTTGTACACTTTTTTGTTACATTACACTAAAAAGTTAAAATTATAGACGTGCAAATTAAGCTGATTCATAGATATTTTGAAGTTAATGTTAAATGAGCAAACAAAACTATCTTAATAATAATAATGATGATGATGAAAATTTGGTGGTTATTTTACTACACCAAAAATGAGGATTTCCAGTTTTAGATTATCCCCCTGAATGGTGATAAACAGGACAGTCTGCTTTTGCTGAAAACAAAAGGAAGAGTTTAGCGAGGCACAGTGGTACATGCCTGTAGTCCTAGTGCTTGGGAGGCTGAGGCAGGAGGATCTCCATGAGTTCCAAGCTAGTCTGGGGTGCATAGTGAGTTCAGGGCCAGGCTGAACTGCATAGTGAGACCTGGTCTCAAAAACCCAAATCTTGGGCCAGAGGGTTAGCTCAGTGGTTCCGGCACCTGCCTTGCAAGTTCAATCCCCGGTAACCACACACAATGCTGAGCGTGGAGACACACCCACCAACAATCAACACCACATACCACAATGCCGACGTGGTGGCTCACACCTATAATCCCAGCACTTGGGAGGCAGAGACAGGAGGATTGCTGAGTTCGCAGCGGCTTGCCTGGGCACCATAGTGAGCTCAGGGCCAGCTTGAACTACAAAGCGAGACCCTGTCTCAAAAAGCAAAAACAAAACAAAACAAAACAAAAAAAACCCAAATCTTACCTGGCTCCCCAAAAGGGGGAGAGTTTATTTGTTTTTAAAATTTACCACAAGTAAGGGCTGGAGGGTTAGCTCAGTGGTTCCAATGCCTGCCTCGCAAGTGCAAGGTCCTGAGTTCAATCCCCAGTAACCACATACAATGCTGAGCGTGGAGACTCACGCCCACCAGCAATCAATACCACATACCACAGTGCCGGATGTGGTGGCTCACGCCTGTAATCCCAACACTCGGGAGACAGAGACAGGAAGATTGCTGAGTTCGAAGCTTGCCTAGGCTACATAGTGAGCTCAGAGCCAGCCTGAACTAAAAAGCGAGACCCTGTCTCAAAAAAAAAAAAATTTACCATAAGTAAATAGTATTATTTATCCTTCATTTTGAAATGTAACACTTATCAACCTGTTCTTATTTCTCCTTATTCTTTTCTCTTTTTCTAGGTGTTTGTAGAGACTCTGGATAAGTGTTTTGAAAATGTTTGTGAATTGGATTTGATCTTCCATATGGATAAGGTATGTTCTCTCCCAAATCAGGGAGAACTAAGAGAAAAAGATACCATAAGCCATCTTTAAACCTTCATATTAGTTCTCTTGGTTTTTCACTATAACACAGTTCTTGGAACCTGTTTATTTTATAACTTGATAGGCTAGAGAGTTTTTTGCTAAGCTCTATTTAACAGTTTTTTGTTTGCTTGTTTGACTGTACACTGTCTCACTGTATAGTTTGTGCTGTCCTTGAACTTGCTGTGTAGCCCAGGCTGACCTTATGCTTTCTATTCTCCTGTCAGAGCTTCTTGAATGCCAGGATGACAGGCATGTGCTACCATGCCTGGCCACTAATGCTTTAAACATGTAGGACAGCATGTTGCTGAGCCTGTATGGTAGTTCCTCTTTTCACAGTTAGACTTCTTGGTATAGGGCAACCTGACAGTGGAATAACTGGCCTCTCAGCCAAAGGTGAGAGACATGATTTTGCTATTAGATGAGTTTGCTAGGCCTAAGCCAGTGACAGTGAGACTTTGGAGTACATATCACAAGGGTAGAAAGTATGTCTTTCCTCAGGAGTGAGATAGCAACTAATACATCTGTACATACTTTCATGTCAGGTGACACTGTAGAGAAGCCTAATCAGGCAGAATTGAAATGGTCCCAACTAGCATTCTCAGGTTCGTTTTGCTGGGGCCGTGTCCTCGTGTGGCAGCTTAAACATAGGAGATAGAGAGGGGATGGAAACTTTTTTTTATTCCAAGAGGGTATATTATGACGTAGTAGTGTTCACGGGTGACTCAACTGCTTCTTGTCCCTCCAGTCCATGACCTTTGGAAAGAGATAAGGTTTTTAGGAGACTGCTGCTCATGCCATGTGGTGATCATCAGTCATCTGTTTTTTTTTTTTTTTTGACAGGGTCTCGCTTTGTAGTTCAGGCTGGCCCTGAGCTCACTATAGAGCCCAGGCAAGCCGCTGCGAACTCAGCAATCCTCCTGTCTCCGCCTCCCAAGTGCTGGGATTACAGGTGTGAGCCACCACACCCGGCACTGTGGTGTGTGGTATTGATTGCTGGTGGGTTTGAGTCACCACGCCCAGCATTCTATGTGGTTACTGGCATTGAACTCAGGACCTTGCTCGCAGGTGCCGGAACCACTGAGCTAAATCTCCGGCCCAGTCATCTGTTTTTATCATGACAAAGGAGCTCAGCGTCTGAGGTGCAATAGCATTGTTACACAGAGGGCTTTATTGCTGTTCTCCAGCAAAGTCCGCAGTCGCAGTGACTGCCAGGCAGTGCATTCTTGTTTGGCTGGTGGAAAGAAGTGGCTTTTTCTCCAGCACTGGCTTGCTTCTGTGCTCCAGCAGCAGGCAGCCGCAGGACAATCCTCTCACAGATTTCTATCCCCTCTGTCAATACTGGCCAAGGACCCTGCACCACAGTATCCCTCGAAGAGTCTGAGGCTCCCTGAAGTTCTTGAGATAACTCTTTCCCTTTTCTCTGAATACATCTAGGAGACTGCAGCCATCTCCTGGCCTTGTCTCCTTATAGGAATCAGAGTTGATTTACACTTAGCAGGTTGTTTGGTTTTTTTTGGTACTGGGAATTGAATGCAGGACCTTTTGCTTACAAGGCAGGTGCCATAACCACTGAGGTAAATCCTGGCCTGTATACTCAGCAGTTGTTAAAGGTGCTGCTATTACTTCTGTCAAGGACAGCCATCATTCAAATTGGGTTCCCCTCTGTACTAGTGGGAAACAACGGATATAGGCCCAGGAAAAGCTTTTGATAAATTTTCATATTGGGGCCAGAGGGTTAGCTCAGTGGTTCCAGTGCCTGCCTCACAAGCGCAATGGTCCTGAGTTTGATCCCTGGTAACCACATACAATGCTGGGCGTGGTGACTCACGGCCACCAGCCATCAATACCACATACCACAGTTCCAGGCGAGGTGGCTCACGCTTGTCATCTCAGCACTCGGGAGGCAGAGACAGAAGTATTGCTGAGTTCGAGGCTTGCCTAGGCTACATAGTGAGCTCAGAGCCAGCCTGAACTACAAAGTGAGACCCTGTTTATAAAAAAAAAAAACAATTTTAATATTTCATGATTAAAAATGCCTGTGTTGGGCCGGAGGGTTAGCTCAGTGGTTCCGGCGCCTGCCTCGCAAGCGTAAGGTCCTGAGTTCGATCCTGGTAACCACATATAATGCTGGGTGTGGAGACTCACGCCCACCAACAATCAATACCGCATACCACAATGCCGGATGTGGTGGCTCACGCCTGTCATCCCAGCACTCGGGAGGCAGAGACAGGAGGATTGCTGA
>PVIC010059540.1:0-10090 GCA_004025085.1 Thryonomys swinderianus | reverse complement strand
AAAAAAAAAAAAAAAAAAAAAAAAAAAAAAAAAAAAAAAAAAAAAAAAAAAAAAAAAAAAAAAAAAAAAAAAAAAAAAAAAAAAAAAAAAAAAAAAAAAAAAAAAAAAAAAAAAAAAAAAAAAAAAGGATGTAGTCATTATGTGTCATAAGCATGCACTAACAAAAAAAGAAAAAGTAAAGAAAGAGTGGATTTATATTTTCTAAAATTAATGCTATCTGATGCCAAAGTCCAGATCTAGGAAGTTCAGAGAACACCACGTAGGAGAAACAATAACAACCAAACTTAAGCACACCACATTCAACCTACACAACATCAATGACAAAGAGAAAGTCTTGCAGGAATCAAGTATTTATAGGAGAGTTTAGTATGAATAAGAATAATAATTAGAGTTTTAGTGAGAAAAGAAGTGTTCAATTTCCTGAAAAGTATTGAACTATACTTTTTTAAACAGCAATGGTATTCTTCAAAAGTGAAGGAGAAATATGTTCTATGGAAAACAACAATTTACATTATTCATTTCCAGCAGACAAATCCCTCCAGAAATGCTAATAGAAGTTCTTTAGAACTTCATAAGAGATAGAAGTCTGAATAGTCACATCTATTTAAAGATAACCATTAAAAAGTTATGAAGAAGGTTAGGGATGTAGCTCAGTGGTGCCTTGCCTGCCTGGCAAGTGAAAATTTCTGAGTTCTCTTCTGGGTACTGGAAAAAATTAAATTGTGAAGAGTTACAACCAAGTACTTTTAAAAATTCTTTTTTTTTTTTTTTTTTTTTTTTAGACAGGGTCTCGCTTTGTAATTCAGGCTGGCCTGGAGCCTGTGCTAAAGTATCAGAATATTTTCCTGCCATTTCTATGTCTCTCTCAGTACAAAGGTCAGCACAGTGAAAACACCAAATAAGATTCTAGTAAAACCACGATAATTATTAATTTCACAGCCATCTAGCAAGGGTCCTGAGGATTCTATGAGTATATGATCACAGTATTCTGATGCATCCTACTGTTAGGGACTGAGGAACTATTTCCATGTCCCACACAGAAGTAGATAGAAGGAAATCTGACTCAGCTGTGTTGCTTTGGAGCTAGCCTATTGATTCACAAGATCCTTCAGCTTCCTTCACATCCTGCTACAAAACTGAAGTAAAAACTCTGAACAATTATTTTTTTCCTTTGGTGTAAATTAATTCTCTTCCTCTCTCTAATACAATTGCCTTCACAAATACTTCCAACTCCTAATTAATGCATTTTTATATACTAGTGTATTTTGCAGATAGCTACACAAGACATAAAGGAATTCATAAGTACATATACAATAAGTCCTTCCACATTGTTCTAAACTATATAGCTGTGTATACTACTTGGTATTCAAGGCCACAATATTTTTAAACTTTGAAATACCACAGTTAATGTCACAAGGCTGCCCGTATGCCCTTCAGTTTCTCAGAACAGAATATTTGTCAGAGGGTGGGGAAGTTCAAACTTCACCTGTTACTGGAAACAGAACTAACCTGCTAACAGGAAAGGGGCAACAGATGTGCTGGTTCCCAGTCTTTGCCAGGAAAAGTCTCCTCCAGTTGGTGGGAATCTCTTGGAATCCATGCCAAGCCCTACTCCTGACCCCTGTCCTGCCTAAGAATTCCAGTTAGAATTTCACGCCCCTCCCTCAAAATCCCTTATAAAAGACCAGGCTCTGCTGGCCTGATGATCATCAGATTCTTGCAAGAGGCAAGCAAGGTAAGTGGGAGCTGAAAGAAATGGAGACGGTGAGGAAAGGGCACTGCCTGAGAGAACAGAGGAGCTGAGACTCAGCAGAGGCTGCCGTGGGGGCTGTCCAGGGAAGCAGGGAACAGAGCTTACCCAGGTCATTCAAAATCGTGGAAGGGAGTGGGTTTAATCAAGATCAATAGATCCTACAAGAATAGACATGAATGAAGCAAACAAGCAGTAGTATCTCTGCCTACCCTTTCCTCATCTCTTTCAGAGAATTTGACTGTATCCTCTCACTGACGCAGTGCTGCCATCCATGGCTCCCAACAGCATGTTCTGGATGCTGCTCTCCTGCCTGATGCTCCTGTGTCAGGGGCAAGGTGAGATTTCTCAGGTGCACAGTCAGAGCCAAAAGGGAAAGATGGATCCTGAGATGTACTTCACAAGAAAACTATCTGCAGTTCTTCCACAGTCTCCTTACTTCTGGTTACCACTGGAGAAGACTCCACAGTGGCCCATTAATAATAGAACCAGATGGGTTTCTGCTTGGGCAGGAACTTATAATTTATGTGAATGGGTCAAGGTGGGTAAGTGTGAAAATTCAGCAATGAATTTTACTGAAGAGTAAGGATTGAAGACTCCAAGGTGGGACCTGTCATCTCAGAGTTAGAGGAATTGTGAAACAGGAATGAGGGGAAAGGATCAAATGGAAAGAGAAACTCCCCCAAATAGTAGGCCTAGTTCATGTTCTAATGTTTCTGAAAGAGGATAGGAAGTCAGGGTTACAGATTTAATACTCAAAGATAGGCCTCATGAACATTCCCTCACTCCTCTCTATTTCTTCTACTCAGGCGAAGACTCCCAGGAGGAAATTCCCTCTCCACGAATCAGCTGTCCCAAAGGCTCCAATGCCTATGGGTCCTTCTGCTATGCACTGTTCAAGACATCAAAATCTTGGGTTGATGCAGATGTGAGTGTTTACTGGTGGCACTAGGCGTGCAAAGGGAAAAGACCTGTGACAGGATGAGGTATCCTCCAATCTCAAGGTTCCTTGTGAATGAGAATGAACACAATCTGCCTCCAGATAATCTGCTTTTTATTATTATATTTTAATTTGAATCTTTATTGGTACATTATATATACACAACATGATCACACACAATATTGAGAATTTGTACCAGTATATGACACAATTTAATTCTCATATTTTCCCATTCCCCACCCACCCTACAACTCCCCCAACCCCATATACATAAGCTTTGTCTTCCTTTTTTATTATCATATTTTTTCTTTCCCTTGTTGTTTACCCCTACACCCTGTTTTCCTTTGAATATTTTCTATTTCACAATATCTACCATATATTTTAGAGCTGACTTACATTTTCAGTTTCTCATACCAGAGAAAAGATACAATATTAATACACATGTGATCTACTTCACTTATGAGTATGTCCTGAAGTCTAACGCTTCCCTGCTGCTCTCCCACAAAATGCATCCTCCCTCTCATTTTCTCATTTCTCTGTGCAGTTGGCCTGCCAGAAGCGGCCTTCGGGACACCTTGCGTCTGTGCTCAGTGGAGCTGAGGGGTCCTTCATATCTTCGCTGATCAAGAAAAGTGGGATCAGTTCTGTCTATGTTTGGATTGGGCTCCATGACCCCACTCTGGTATGAATCCATATTTTCTCTTATCTCTTAATGGACTGTTGTTGCCAAATCTTCCTCCCCAAGATCTGGCTAGGAAGACAGGCAGGAGTAGTAACCTTAGATTTTGGGTGATATTGGGGGAAAAGAAGTGTCCTTGAGGTCAGCTGAAAAAAAGAGTTTTGTGAAGATTCCCAGGCTTCAAATTAACCTGTTTGTTTAAAAAATTGAATTCTTTATTGGTACATTTTATATACAGTTCACAATCACACTCAACATTGGGGAATTTGTATCAGTATATGACAGAAGTTAATTCTCATTTTTACCTATATCCCTATCCACCCACAACCCCCCACCCCTTATATACCTGCTATTTCTTTTTCTTTCCAAATAATATTTGTTCTTTCCCCTCATTACTTTCCCCGCCATATTCCCTTTGAATATTTCCTATTTTACAAAATCTATCATACATTCTAAAACTCTTTTACACTTACAGTTTCTCATGCCAGAGAAAAGATATGGTATTTACATATGTGTGATCTATTTATTTCTTATTAGTGGGTCCTCAAGGTGTATCCATTTGCAATAAATGAATGAAACTTGTCATTCTTTATGGCAAAGTAATACTCCATTTTATTTTTTAAAAAATGTCTTTTTTATCCAGTCTCCAGTTGATGGACATCTGGGTTGTTTCCAAGACGGAGCTATCACAAACTGAGCTGCTATGATCATGGGTGTACATATGACTTTATAATATGATTCTTTTAATTCCTTTGGGTATATTCCTAACAGGGGAATGTCAGGATCAAATGGGACCTCTAATCCTAGTTTTCTGAGGAATCTCTATGCTGATCTCCACAAAGGTTGTACAAGTCTACCCCACAGCTTCACCAGCATTTATTGCTGGTTGATTTCACAATAGCAGCCATTCTTTGTGGAATGAGATGAAATCTCAGTGTTGTTTTCATCTGTGTCCCTCGAATGACCACTGATGTTGAACATTTCTTCATATGCTTCTTGGCTGCTTTGACTTCTGCCTCTGAGAAGTGTCTGTTCATTTCAGATGCCCATTTTTGAATTGAGTCTTTAAACTTGGGGGGACTGATTTGTTTAAGTTCTTTATATATTCCTAGATAGTAGCCCTTTGTCTGACAAACAGCTAGTAAAGATTTTTTCCCATATTGTTGGTTGCATTTTTGCTCTGCTGATGGTTTCTTTTGCTGTGCAGAACCTTTTTTAGTAAGATGAGTTCCCATTTGTTGACTCTTTCTGCTAGTTCTCATGCTATAGAGGTTTTGTTCATAAAGTCTCTGCCTAAGCCAGTGTCTCCAGAAGTTTTACCTGACCTGTTTTCCAGCAGGTTTATTGTTTCTGTTGTAATATTTAAATCTCAAATCCATTATGATTTTAGTTTAGTATATGGTGAAAGAGATAGGTCTAGCTTTAGATTGGGGCAGGTGAAAGCCCAGTTTATCCAGTACCATTTGTTAAAGAGGCTGTCTTTCCTCCTTTGAGGATGTTTGGCTTCTTTGTCAAAGATAAGTATTAACAGACTCAAGGACAAAAACCATATGGTCATCTCAATAGATGGAGAAAAAACACTTGACAAAATCTAATACCCATTCATGATCAAAACCCTACAGAAAATCAGAACAGATGGAGTTTTTCTCAATCTGATACAAGCTATTTATGAGAAACCAATAGCCAGCATCATACTAAATGGGCAAAAATGGAAACCTTTCATACTAAGATCAGGAATGAGAAGGATGTCCGCTGTCACCACTCTTGTTCAATATAGTGCTGGAAACATTACCATAGCAATTAGGCAATACAAAGAAATAAAGATAGGTAAGGAAGAAGTTAAACTGTCATTATTTGCCGATGATATGATTCTCTATATAGAGGATCCTAAAAACTCAACCAAAAGACTGCTAGACTTAATTGCTAAACTTAGTAGTGTAGCTGGATACAAGGTCAATGCTCAAAAATCAACAGCCTTTGTCTACACAAACAACAGACTCACTGAAAGAGAAATTAACCTGTTTTTGAGTGTTGCACAATTCTCACATAGTCTCTTTGGAAGCATTTCTCTGACTTTTAAGGAGCTATCCATACTATTTCATAGAAATCCTAGGTGAAGATACAACCTATATTTGCTCTTTATAGAATAGTTATTGCTTTGAAGTCAGAGACTAATTACTAATACAGCTCTACATATTCCACAAGAATCATTACTTTGTGATAAAAGCCTCAGAATTGCTCATAGGAGAGGGGAATTTAAGGAAAGGATCCCATTAGGGGACTTTGAGGAGCATGTGGGGAAGCAGACAAAATTTCAGGATGCTGAAGAGAACGTTCCATCTAAGGAATCATGCTAGCAAAGCTGTAATAGCCATTCTCTTCATCGGGCTGCCTTCTCTACCCCATAGGGCCAGGAACCCAACGGAGCTGGGTGGGAGTGGAGCAGCACTGATATACTGGACTACACAAACTGGGAGAGAAATCCTTCTGCCTTTTCAGACCGTGGTTACTGTGGAAGTGTGTCACAAAACTCAGGTACAGAATACAGGAGCAGCCTCTGCCCAGCCTTTCCCATCCATACTTCCCATTTTAGAGACTGAACTTCAAGAAAACTTGCTGATCTGTCCATGTTAGTTTTTCTCCTTCCATCTTGCCCCTTTTCTGCTCTGCTTCACACTTGGTCCCTTGGAGCAGGACCCTGGTGAAAATGAAGGACAAGTGTTAAACCCAGGCCAAATCTGACATACCTCTTTCTTTTGTCTGTATTTTTCTCCTCTTGCCTCAGCTTCCCAAGTGGCTAGAAGTACAAGCATGTGTTACAGAGCATGGCCTAACTGGTCTCTTTTTCTCAATTTTTATTTTTTATTAGTACATGTTTGCATAATATAATGATTATATCCATCAAAGACAGTCAGTACTTGTATATAACACATCACAATTATTTTGTCATATCCTTTCTGTCTCCTCTCTCCCTTATTCCTCTGGCTCTTGGTCCCTTTCCCTTTTACAAAATGTCTATCTCCCTATTTCCTATTATTCATCTCCCTGTTTGTGGTTTATTTATATTTTGGGTTTCTCATGCAAGTGACGCAGGAGAGTTAAGGGCCTAACTCCTCACCTGAAACGCGAGTTCATGTTCTCTAAAAACTGAGGAATGAATTTTAGGAATGACGGAGGTTTGAGTAGGAAAATTTTATTGAGAGAGAAAGCTTCTGCCTTAAGAGAGACAGAAGGGGGAACCCGGAAGGTGGGTAACCCCCTACTTCACTTTTTTTTTTTTTTTTTGAGACAGGGTCTTGCTTTGTAGTTCAGGCTAGCCCTGAGCTCACTATGTAGCCCAGGCAAGCCTGGAACTCAGCAATCCTTCTGCCTCTGCCTCCTGAGTGCTGGGATTATAGGTGTGAGCCACCACGCCCGGCACTGTGGTATGTGGTATTGATTGCTGGTAGGCGTGAGTCACCACACCCAGCATTCTATGTGGTTACTGGGATCGAACTCAGGACCTTGCGCTTGCGAGGCAGGCGCCGGAACCACTGAGCTAAATCTCCAGCCCCTTACCTCACTTTTTAGAGGGCTTTTATGGAGCAAAGCCATGAGGTGAGGCAGGTCTGAAATAGGGGGCTACCAATAAGATTCAAAAAACTGGACAGGTTACAATTGACCAATGAGTACAGTGGGGAATTAACAATCAGACAGGAATTTTTGACCCTGACTCTTCTGGGGAGGTGGGTTAAAGTCTCAGCCCTCCACCCCAGAGGTTGGCGCCTTCTTTAGAATATCTGATGGCAGCCTATTTGGAATTGCAATGACAGCTATTTATCTCACATGGGTGAGATAGTTTTTCTCTGGCAGCACTAACCTCCAAGTTGGCTTTTTTTTTTGTTTTGTTTTCTTTTAAGGGCCAGTCCTATCTATCTGCCTACATATGTCTAGCTGGCATTCTTACCTATAATACAAGTAGAAACATACAACATTTAAGCTTTTGTGTCTGATTATTTCATGAAACATTTTGGTCTTCTTCACAAAATCTACCAGTTCAATTCACTTTACCTCTCCATCTTTAGGATACCTGAAGTGGAGAGATTATAACTGTGGTGTGCAATTACCCTACATCTGCAAGTTCAAGGACTAATGTAGATGGCTGTGAACCTCAACTTGTCTGAAGCTCATCATGAACAGGAGTCCAAGTGTGAAGATCTACCTAGGAGAAGAACATTTTCCTCATACCCCAAAATCTGAACCCTCCTGCTCATCTTACCCTTTATGCAATCCTTTCTGCCCAGGAACTTTTGTATGTGTTAGGACCTGAGGTTTCAAAGAGCAATAATAAAATGCTAGTTTATACTGGTATTGTGTTTCTTATATATTTCTGTTCTACTTTTACATGAGTCCTTATTGACTGGAAATTGTGTGGGAAGGAAACTGCATCTTCTTATTGCCCTAGACCTATAGAAAAATGCAGAATGGTGCACCATCAGTGTATTGGGATGAAAGTTTTGGCCATGTTTATGTAAGGTTATGTTTCAGACAAATCAAGCTATTCCTGACCCAAATGCTCACTGCCCATACATTCTACCAGCCCATGTTATTGATGATGTGACATAATCATTCGTAACAGGCTCTGATTTGTTTAGCACATTGTGGAGAGTTACATTGGCAGCATGACAGAATAGAATATCCAGAGTGTGTTTCCTTGGAGAAAAATCAACTTGAAGTGTCTATTTACAAAAATAAATTTACAAAAACTAAGGGGTCAAAGTAGAAGATTGTAGCACTTTATACAGTAAGAAATAAGAACAAGATAAAGATGATGGGATGAAGAGCTTCACACTGTGCATGTTACCTTTTCCCTATAAACGGGCAGACATGGAAGGAAATATACTCTTCTGGTTGAAGGATACTGATGAACCCCTTATTCCACTGTGGGACCCAGCAGCAGAATCACCCCTATTAAATGTGATAAGTAGACACCCATGTTCACCGTCAAGATGCAGAAGAGAACATTCTTATACCTGGATTCTGTCTTTGCTTCTTGGAGAGCCAAATAAACCTCTCTGTCTTTAGGTGTGGGTTCTGGACATTTTGTCCTGGCAGTGGAACTAATATTAGTATGTGGGGTACAGTCCTTGCTCTGACTGTACCTAATCATAGAGTTCCAAATCCTATAGAAGTGGCTTACAGGAAGAGTTTAGAAAGAATTGGAGATAAGCCTAGAGAAGCCCTAGAATACTATAAGCACAGTCCAATAGATGATTCTGATTGGAGTTAAGAAGACTAGATTGCCAATAGGAATTTAGACAGCAAAAATCAGGCTTAGGGGGTTTAAGTTGGGAGTAAGAGCTTCCTTGAAGCCACATGTGTTACTCAGTCCAAAAGTGTGTTTGCATTTTCCCCATGCGCTAAAACTTTGTGCGAGTCTCTAATTATGGGCAATGGACTAATTGATCTGGTGGAGGAACTCTCCAAATATTCCAAAATTCAGTGAGTGACATAGCTCCTGCTTTGATATTACTAAGATTTATAATGAGTATGGGGAATCAAAAGTAGAGCCAAATGACATGAAAGTTTACAGTTTTACCAGAAAGGAGGGATCTGCAAAACTGGGTCCAAGGAGAGCATGACTGCTTAGAAGATTAATCTTTACAAATAACCAAATACTTTGCATCAGGACCATTTGGAAGATTCCTTGAGGGAATCTCAAGAAATAACCAGACACCCCACTGAAGATAGGTTCAACTAGGCAAAGAAAAAATAAAACTTCTTTGAAAGATTTCCTTTGAGAAGAGAACTTTAAGGCATCTTTCTCATTCAGGACACTAAGGAGGTATATTAGTGAGTCCAGCTATCCAGGTACTGAGAGGCAGTTGTAGCCATGGTGATGGTGAGGCTGTGGACTACTACTCAAACTGGAGGCAGGTCTTGGTGTCATCCACATGGTGCAGGTCATTTTGGCATGTAGAAGGCAAAAGTTATGGAGTCACACAGGCTCTTACCCAGATTTTATAAGAGCTTGGGGGCCAGGCAGAAAAATGTGTTTCAATGTCATAGTTCCTACTTGAATTCTCTGAGACTGTAATGTGTGAAGGGGTGAAAGTGAAGGTGAGGGAATAGTGTAGACTCTAGGAAGTTAGAGGCACCAATAACATAGAATGTCTGCTGAGAAAAACAGCAGGTACTCAGTGGATCCAGCAACAATGAAGAAAACACAAAAACAAAACACCTAGTCTATGTAGCCTTCAGTTGCTAAGGATACAAGGGCAAGGTTGCCTGATGCCCTTGTAGCTCACATCTCACCTCAAACAGCATCAGGTGCTGGACATAGAACTATAGGATTGAATGTATGTTGCTGGGTTTTGGTCTTGCTTTGGTCTGATCCATTTCTATCCTTTTGTTCCTCCCTTTTGGAGTGAGAAAGGTGACCCGTTGCCATTGTGTGTTAGAAGTGTTTATTTTTATTTATTTATTTATTTATTTATTTATTTATTTATTTATTTATTTATTTATTTTACAGAGGCTTGCAGCTAAGAGTTTGCTTTGAGTCTCAGAGGAGACTTGGAATTTTTATCATTGCTGAAGTTGTTAAAAGCTGACAAAATTAGAGATTCACTAAATACATCTTGTATAATGAAATGCACATAAGCCTTCAGAGCCATGGACATAATGGTGTACCAGCATTTTAAAAAGTTTTCAAAGAAAAAATATTCTCTCAAAGTCTGATGTG
>PVIC010059539.1:0-10092 GCA_004025085.1 Thryonomys swinderianus | reverse complement strand
GGGTCTCGCTTTGTAGTTCAGGCTGGCCCTCAGCTCACTATGGAGCCCAGGCAAGCCTCAAACTCAGCAATCCTCCTGTCTCTGCCTCCCGAAGTGCTGGGATTACAGACACGAGCCATCACACCCGACACTGTGGTATGTGGTATTGATGGCTGGTGGGCGTGAGTCTCCACGCCCAGCATTGTATGTAGTTACTGGAATTGAACTCAGGGCCTTGCGCTTGTGAGGCAGGCGCTGGAACCACTGAGCTAAATCTCTGGCCCCTAACTCAGGATATCTTATTTCAGACTCCGTAGAACACATTTTGCTGTGGATAGTCTAAAAACGCACGACTAGGTTTTAGGACGTAAACTCCCATTTCCTAGCTTTTCTGTTGTAATCTGGCAGTTTTGAACTTTGAAACCTTTTTTTTTGCTGTTTACTCTGCTGCTTCTGACAGAATTTCTCTTCTCTCCGGTAGCACAGGATGAGCAGTGGTTGGGTGTGGTGTTAAGGAGGACAATAAAAATTCTTTTTCTATTACTGTTCCAGGAAAATCCTCAGGTGCTCCCAAAGAGGGCAAAGGTTTCCTTTGAAGATTTTTTTTTTTTTTTTTTTTTTTTTGCTTTTTGGAGACAGGGTCTCGCTTTTGTAGTTCAGGCTGGCCCTGAGCTCACTATGGTGCCCAGGCAAGCCGCCGCGAACTCAGCAATCCTCCTGTCTCTGCCTCCCGAGTGCTGGGATGACAGGCGTGAGCCACCACGTCCGGCATTTGAAGATTTTCTTGTGCTTCCTCTTCCAAAATGCTCTCACTGCTGTCACCATAAATGGCTTCCTCATGGCTGGTCCTCCCCAAACCCCGCCTTTCATCAAACGCCACCGCTTTCACTGGTATCACTACACACACTGTTCTCTCTGCTTTGAGACCTGAGAACGCATTGATGAGGGACACAGTCTCCATTCACCACATCCAGAAAAACTCTAAATGTCAGCAGGAGTTCTGGTTGTAGGCAGCTCATGGGCAGAAGGACCACTGTCAGGGCTGTTCTTTAGTTTACATTTGGCTTCTTTCTTTTCACTGCCTTTTAAAGTTGTATTTTTCCCATATTTATTCAAACACTCTTAGGTTAAGCAGTTTGAGAAATGTATATTGTTGGTACAGAAGTATTTCCAACTCCTGAAGCATCATGGTCATTTTCATTAGCACTCCCACCATCATCTTCTTCCTCTTCTCTTCATTACTATGATAAGAATCTGAACCATTCACTGAACAGCTCAAATTACTATTTACTTGCAGGAGATGGCAATATTGATTATGCCCCAAAGTGGGCTGTAAGCAGTGCAGGCTGTAAAGAGTTAACCCACAATTGGCTTGTTTATAAAAGTGTGGCTGGCTGAAGGTCAAAAGTGACTCCTACCTAGATTCTGTTCCCCCAATGAAACCTTCTAACTAGAAGGATAATGTTCCAGTTATAACCATACATTTTGTCTATCTTGTTCCTACTTTGAGAATGCTTTGTTTGGTCCTTCAGGAGAGCCTTGTTTACATTAAGTTCCATAGAAACCACATGACTACCCATCCTCAAATGTATTTCAGCCTTTGCAGTAGCTAACCTTTACTTCAACTGATTATCAATAAAAATCAGTGGCAGTTTGGAGATTTAGCTCAGTGGTTCCAACGCCTGCCTAGCAAACCCAAGGTCCCTGGTTTGATCCCTGGTAACCACATACAACAGTACTGGGCATGGTGACTCACACTCACCAGCAATCAGTACCACACATGACATTGCTGGATGTGGTGGCTCACGCCTGTCATCCCAACACTCGGGAGGCAGAGGCAGGAGGATTGCTGGGTTTGAGGCTTGCCTGGGCTACATAGTGAGTTCAGGGCCAGCCTGAACTACAAAGTGAGACCCTGTCTCAAAAAAAAAAAAAAAAAGCATCAGTGGCTTGGACTTGCCAGTGCCTTTTTTTTTTTTTTTTTTGAGGTTTTGAGGATTGAACTTGAGTCCTTGTGCTTCCAAGGTAGGTTCAGTACCACTTGAGCTAAATTCCCAGCCTGCCAGTGCCTTTGTCAACTGTACTGGCATTGGTCATCCTGGCACCCTGCCTTCCATTTGTCTTAGTTCTGTCTTTTAGCTTTTTTCCTCAGGCCTGCATTGTACACCGAGTAGGAGACTGCAGCCTACTGCAGAGGTTTCTGGTAACATTTCAGGGCTCTGCAGTATTCACTTGACCACTGAATAGTTATAACACCCTTATAACAGTTATAACTGTTGGGAGTAAGAGTCTGTATCACATTCGTGTTTGTGATTTTTTTTTTTTCATACTGGGGATTGAGCTCAGGACCTTGCGCTTGCGATGTAGGCAAAGTGCTGCTGAGCTACAACCCCAGCCCATACGTTTGTGTTTTGATCTTCCTTCTCCTCTTCAGAAGAGGTTGTACCCTCTCCATTTGTAATCACAGGATTAGGTTACTGTCAAGTTCACCCAGTAATTCTTTGTGTTTCTCTAGTTCTTCAAGTCTAGCCCACAATTTCTTTACCAGCAAGAAAATCCTTGGATTTTATACCATTGGCAAAATCAGCTGCAAAAATATCAAGTTTTTGGTTTAGAGTGAGATTTATGTGCAATTTATTATTTGTCTTTAAATTCAGTCACTTTTAATTGTTTTCCTTATGTTGACATCACTAGCAGGGCTCCAGATGTAGCTCAGTGGTAACACTGCTTATCTGGAAATCGGCAGGTCCTGAGTCTGATCCCTTATTTGGCAAAGAAAACAAAATAATATTACTTTCAGCAACACTCAGTTTTTGCGAATCTTATGTGAATTCCACTTTGGATTCAAGAGTTTTCATCACTTAAAAAATCATCTATTGTTTGTTTTATATGTTCCTTTTGGTGCTCAACTAAACCTACAGCCTGCTTTTCAGAGCATTTTGCAAAACAGCTGTACCCAAGTAAAACAGTCACTTCACTGATGTGGATTTGTTTTCTGGTCATGAAGGCAAAGGGCCAAATGCTACAATGATACTATAAGAGAGTTTATTAGCCAAGGTACTGAGTCTTCCTTGAAGAGCGTTATAGTCACCATCCTCTACCTTCTTCTATTGAGTGCTCTCTCTGGTGCCATTTTGTTTTATTGTTCCTGACTTTAGAGTGAAATCTTTTGGTTTTTATCCATTTAGTATGATGTTGGGTGTTTTTTTTTGTTTTGTTTTGTTTTTTTGAGACAGAGTCTCGCTTTGTGGCTGTTGGTTTTTCATAGACGACTTTTATCAGATGGAGACAATGTACTCCAATTTGTGCTGGATTTTCTTACCTTCTCCTTCTTCTCCAGGGGGTCTCAGTACATCCAGACCACACAGCCATGCTGCTGCCCAGGCCAGGGCATGGAGTTTGGGGTCAGGGGCTCCGTGCTGGGGCTGCTGGAGGGGCCTCAGCAAGGTGAATACATCCTAAGCAAGTGTCTATGGGGACAGTGTGGCCGGCAACTGCCCTGCGCCCACATACTTGCCCTCATGCACCCAGCCCAGCACCAAGGAGGCCTGTTCTTCCACTGTAGGGTTTGGTGCCTGTATCCAGGTTGTCTGTGGCCACATCTCACATTCCATCAGCCACCACCACTGTCACAGGATTGGAGCAGCATGCCTACCATAGAAGGCAGGGGTGCTGCTCTGGTGGCCGGGCCCAGCCAGGCCTCCCAGTGCCCATCCCTCCTCTGTGACTCTCAGCAAAGCCCACCTCTTGAGGACCTGGATTCTAAGATGGAAAACACAGAAGAGATGGACAGATTCTTAGGTACACATGAATAACCAAAGCTGAATCAAGAAGATATAAAAATTACCAGCAAAGAAAGTTCCAGGTCCTGATAGTTTCACTGCTGAATTCTGTAAGATATTTAGAGAAGATCTAATGCCACTAATCTTCAAACCCTTCAAGAAACTCAAAGGGAAACACTATTGACAGCTATTCCTAGAAGCAGGCATTACCCTGATACCAAATCACAGATGAACCCAACCAAAAAAGAGAACTACAGGTGAATCTCTCTAATGAATATAGATGCAAAAAATCCTTAGTAAGAAAAAAAATCCTTAGTAAGGGCCAGAGATTTAGCTCAGTGTTTTCAACACCTCCCTAGCAAACACAAGGTCCCTGGTTCAATCCCTGGTAACCACATACAACAATACCAGGTGTGGTGACTCACATCCACCAGCTATCAGTACCACATACCACAAATGCTGGGCTTGGTGGCTCATGCCTGTCATCCCAGCACTCGGGAGGCAGAGGCAGGAGGATTGCTGAGTTCGAGGCTTGCCTGGGCTACACAGTGAGCTCAGGGCCAGCCTGAACTACAAAGAGAAATCTTATCTCAAAAAAAAAAAGACTTTATGAACAAAACCCTGATCTCACAGGAACTAGCGCAAAGAATCCACAACTAGGGTCTCATCTTATTAAAAAAAAAAAAAAACAAACCCTTGCACAGAAACTACAACACAGTGAAGAGACAACCCACAGGGTGGGGAAATATTTCCCAATTAGTCCTCAGATAAAGGACTAATATCTAGAATATAAAAAATACTAAACAAAAAAAAACAGGTCCCCAAATTTAAAGACTTAATTGAAAAAATGGCCATCTAAAATAAATAGGCACTACTCAGATGAAGAAGCAGAAACAATGGATAAATATATGAAAAAATGTTCAGCACCACTGGTCATTCGAGAGAGGCAAATTATAGCAGTGCTGAGATTCTGTTTCATTCCAGAAACCATGGCTGGTATCAAAAAGTCAGCCAATTACCAGTGTTGGGGAGGCTAAAGGAAAAAAATGAACCTTTCTCCACTGTTGGTGGGAACGTAAACTGGCGCAACCATTGTGGAAATCATTGTGCAGAGTCCTTAGAAAACTAGAATTAGGGGAAAGAAAAAATATGTTAAAAACAAAGAAAGAAAGCATATATATAGGGGCAAGCGGTGGTAGGGTGGGTAAGGGAATTGGTAAGAATGAGAATTAACTTGTCATATACTGGTACAAATTCCCAATACTGAATGTGGTCATGATGTGCATATAAAATGTACCAACAAAGGATTCAATTAAAAAACCCTAGGATTAGAGGTCCCATTTGACCCTGCTATTTCCCTGCTGGGCATAGTCCCAAAAGAACCAAAAGCATCATACTACAGAGATATATGCACACTCATGTTTATAGCACCCTATTCGTAATAGCTAAATCTTGGAAACAGCCCAAATGCCCATCAAACAATGAATGGTTAAAGAAGATGTGGGGTTTTTTTTTAATACGATGAAGTACTACTCAGCCATAATAAAGGATATACTTGAGATATTTCTATGTAAATGGATGGACCTTGAGATGAAACTCCTAACTGAAATAAAGTGGACATACATGTATAAATATCAAATTGTTTCTCTGCTGTGAGAAACAAAATGTAAGGAACAAAATGTATGATATTGGGAAATGGGAAGAAAATGTTCAAGTGAGAAGGGGAAATTGGGTGTGGAGGCTCATGCCTGTAATCCCAGCATTTGAGAGGCTGAGGCAGGAGGATTGCTGCCAGTTGGAGGCCAGCCTGGGCCACACAGTAAATTCAAGGTCAGCCTGGGCTACATAGCAAGACTGTGTCTCAAAAAACTGAAAAGGAAGAAGGAAAACAGAGACAGAGACAGAGACAGAGACAGAGACAGAGACAGAGACAGAGAGAGACCGAGACAGACAGAAAGGGTACTGGGGGAGGAAGGAAGGGAAAATAAAAAATGAGAAAAGAAGGATAAAATGGAAACAAAGCCAAATGGGGAAGAGGGTTTGAAGGGAGGGGAGAGGAGGGGAATGGGAAACAAGAGCAAGATATGCTGTGCTCAGGTACAAATTCCCTATGACGAATGTAATCATTATGTATATCTAAAATGTGCCAATAAAAAAGAAAAAAATTGGTCTCTTTACTTAAAAAAAAAAAAGTCCATATTTTAAAGAAAAAGTTTGGTCCCTGAACATGGCAGTTTGTGTACTCTGAAAATTTAGCTTTACTCATAGTATAGGGGACTGAAGCCAGGAAGCACTGAGTTACACCCTCTGCCCTTTTATTATTTTATTTATTTATTATTTTATTTTTTTGAGACAGGGTCTCGCTTTGTAGTTCAGGCT
The DNA here is from genome assembly GCA_004025085.1 of Thryonomys swinderianus. Classification (NCBI taxonomy): domain Eukaryota; kingdom Metazoa; phylum Chordata; class Mammalia; order Rodentia; family Thryonomyidae; genus Thryonomys; species Thryonomys swinderianus. The sequence goes on along the minus strand of PVIC010059539.1, from coordinate 3,952 downwards.
GGCCCTGAGCTCACTATGTAGCCCAGGCAAGCCTTGAACTCAGCAATCCTCCTGTCTCTGCCTCCCGAGTGCTGGGATGACAGGCGTGAGCCTCCACGCCCAGCACTGAGGTTTGTGGTATTGATGGCTGGTGGGCGTGAGTCTCCACACCCAGCATTGTATGTGGTTAGCAGGGATCAAACTCAGGACCTTGCGCTTGCGAGGCAGGCGCCGGAACCACTGAGCTAACCCTCCAGCCCAACAATTCACAGCTTTTACACAAAAGAAACTTGGTAAGAGTTTTCCCCAAATTTGACAAGAATCCGAAAGTGTACACAGTACTAATAACAAATTGTGAAACCGAACGTTTATTATCAGTACTGAAAGTCAAATTTCCAGCAACCATGGTAGAAGAAAAACGGAATTACTTTTTGTATTTCCCTGGTAGGAATTATAAAACTTGCTGGCATGCAAAAAAGGCAGAACTGAGGGGAAAAATACTACTGAGATTTGTCAGTTATCCATTGTTAGTTTGCTGAATTATGTGAAATGTGAGGCAGCTGTCAGCTTTTAAAGTTTATGAATTGTTGCTCTACTGAGCCACACTCCAGCCCTGACAGTCATCATCCTGTTCTCTTTCTCTCCCTCCCTCTCTTGCTTGCCTCCGGCTCTCTCCCCTCTCTCCTCAGATCCCTCCTGTTGATTTTGAGAGTTTCACTAAATCTCTAACTTGTGCGGGCTGGGCTCAAAACATGTGATCCTACTGCCATTACCCACCAGAGAGCAGGGATTACAGCCTTGTGCCAACATGCCAGGCTCTGTCTTCATTTTTTTTTTTTTTGAGACAGGGTCTCGCTTTGTAGTTCAGGCTGGCCCTGAGCTCACTATAGAGCCCAGGCAAGCCTGGAACTCAGCAATCCTCCTGTCTCTGCTTCCCGAGTGCTGGGATTACAGGCGTGAGCCACCACGCCTGGCACTGTGGTATGTGGTAGTGATTGCTGATGGGCATGAGTCTCCACACCCAGCATTGTATGTGATTATCGGGGATCGAACAAAGGACCTTGCGCTTGCGAGGCAGGCGCCGGAACCACTGAGCCAACCCTCCGGCCCTCTGTCTTCATTTTTTAAAGCCCCACCCACTTCAGTTTTCTGTCAGGCATCACAAACCAGGATGTTCCCTCGGGCGCATGCGCACAGCCGCCCACCTGCGCATGCGCACGGCCACCCCGCCACTTACGTATTCTCCCAGCCGCATACGTGTTTTCCCGCCCGCGCATGCGCACATCCATCTACTTGCGCATGCGTACGTCCGCCCACTCGCGCACGCGCACAGCTTTCAGAAAAAAAAATCTGTAAACTTCCAAACTACGTCACATTTTCTAAGGTTTTGTTCCGCGGAGACTTCTTTTTACTTATTAAACTGAATTTACCAATTAATCTAATTTTCGTGTTCGTTCCCCCAGTGCCTTCCATTGCTTTTAGTTATCGACCAAGAAATGCGAAGTCATCTTCGGATACAAGCGGGGTTCTTTCTCTTTCAGATGTTTTAGGATTGGACATCATATGTCATGCAAAAACAAAAAAAGAAAGCAAACTTTCATTTAAAAAAAAATTTTTTTTGAGACAGAGTCTCGCTTTGTAGTTCAGGCTGGCTGGCCCTGAGCTCATATGTAGCCCAGGCAAGCCTCAAACTCAGCAATCCTCCTCCTGTCTCTGCCTCCCGAGTGCTGGGATTACAGGCGTGAGCCACCACGCCCGGCCAAACTTTCATTTTTAACGTTAGTGTTTCATAAGCTAAATTTGTTTTTACTTTATTCCCTTGATATTTAAAAAAAATTGTTAAAAATGTGCTGCTCTGAGTCCGTAGGAAAGTACTCGGGTGTCCCCGGGGTGGGACGGTTCTAACCCCAGGCAGGGGTGACTTCCTCCGTGGGCTTGTCCTAGAAGGGCAGAGGAGGTTGAATGATGCGCCAGACGGAGAAAACGGTTATGGTATCTGAGCCGCCGCTAAATAAAACAGCCCGCTGGGCGGCGATCGCGACCCTCGGCGCCCCGCCCCAGCCCTGGCTGGAGTCCTCGCAGCCGCCTCTTCCCTCACCCCCCTCGCCATTCCTTCCTACTAGAAGGAACCCAGGGCCTCTCCCCGGCTAGATCTGGGCTACACCCTCAGCCACGTCATTTAATTCTTGTTTTGAGACAGGGTCTCACTATGCATCCAAACTGGCTTTGCACTCGCAGGGGTCAACCTCAGTCTCTCCCGAGTGCCAGGATTACGGACGTGCATCGCCAGGCCCGGCTCTCCCTCAAATCTTAAATACGGCGTAAGACTGTCACAGCCTGGTAGTAATGTGAATGGAACACACTATTCACTGGTGAGATCCGGTGATTATCATTCCTCTTCCTTTTTATTTAGAATTAGGATAAAATTGGGCTGGGGATTTAGCTCAGTGGTTCCGGCATCTGCCTAGCAAGGACAAGTTCCCGAGTTCGAACCCCAGTGCAACATACCACAATGGTGGGCATGTTAGCTCACGCCTGTAATCCTGGCACTCAGGAGGCAGAGGCAGGAAGATTGCTGTGAGCTTGAGGCTTGCCTGGACTACATAGTGAGCTGAGAGCCAGCCTGAACTACAAAGCAAGACTTTGTCTCAGGGAAAAAAAAAAAAAAGAATTAGGATAAAATTATATTTCGAATGGCTGGAACCCATGTAAAGAGGCAAGCATGGTCATAGGGATGCTGGACCAGATCGCCTGAAGTTCCATGCTGAGAAATGCTTTCTGGAAGCCTTGAGCCGATGTCCTGTCAGTCCTTAGCACGCCGGGGTGGGGTCCTGGGAGGAGTACCCTCCAGATGCTTCAGAGTGACCCAGAATGGCAGAGCTGGCTGTGTGTCCCCAATCTCCATGAGTGATGGGGAAAAGAAGTGACAAAGGCAGGGGCCTCTTCCCACTGTACACAGGGTTCCTGGAACTGTGGAGGTAGAAGATTCTTTCTTGTGTCCACAGCCCATCCCCAGGTTGGCCATAGGATGAGGGGTGGGGTGGCCATCAGGTGCTTCCGCCCCTTTGGGACTGTTGTGCACTTTCTTGGGGGAGCTCTCCTTATGCACACACCTTCTACGAATTAGATGTGGTAGCGTACACTTGTGACCCCAGCCCTCGGGAGGCTGAGGCAGGAAGATTGAAAGTTTTTGTTTTTTTTTTTTTTGAGACAGGGTCTAGTTTTGTAGTTCGGGCTGGCTCTGAGCTCACTATGTAGCCTAGGCAAACTTCGAACTCAGCAATCCTCCTGTCTCTAGCTCCTGAGTGCTGGGATTACAGGCGTGAGCCACCACGCTCGGTGAAAGTTTTTTTTTTTCTTTTTTCTGGTACCAGGGACTGAACTCAGGACCTTCTGTTTGTGAGGCAGGCACACTACCATTGAGCTAAATCTCTGGCCCAGGATTGAAAGTTTAATTCCAGCCTGGGCAAATTAGTGAGACTATATCCCAAAAAATAAAATGAGCTGGGGATGCAGCTCAATTTAAAGGTTCTGGGTTCAAACCCCAGTACAAGAAAGAAAAAAAAATATGATATAAAAATAAAGGAAGTTTGGCTGCTTAGATCCATGAATTACACTTAACTATATTATATATTGTATGTGCAGCGTCAGACAGTTCCTGGTCACTTAAGGTTGGATGCTCGTGACCTGTTTTGTTTTTTGTTCTTTTTTTTTTTTTTGAGCCAGGGTCTCGCTTTGTAGTTCAAGCTGGCTCTGAGCTCACTATGTAGCCCAGGCAAGCCTCGAACTCAGCAATCCTCCTGTCTCTGCCTCCCGAGTGCTGAGATTACAGGCGTGAGCCACCACGCCCGGCACTGTGGTATGCGGTATTGATTGTTGGTGGGCGTGAGTCTCCACACCCAACACTGTATGTGGTTACCGGGGATCAAACTCAGGACCTTGCGCTTGCGAGGCAGGCGCCGGAACCACTGAG